>MJUU01025544.1:29557-45859 GCA_002080025.1 Modiolus philippinarum
TTTTGATATTTTGCATGTAGATAGATCACTTCAAGACGATGTGTCATGAACCATGATTGGTGACCTTTGACCTTGACCTTTATCTTCAAGGTCAGATTATTGCTTACATTCTGTTGATATCTTGATAATATGATGGTGTCCATACTTGTGAAGTGTCCACACTTGTACTGTGTCCACACCTGTATTGTGTCCACACACACTTAAATTTGCACATATTATACAGCGGGGCCCACAGAGATGGCTGCCATCTCTCCGATGTCTAGTCATGTCTCACCGTGTATCATCCGTACACAGGATATAGGTACCAGGACTGGTTTTCGATTAAATTTCAATGATGGTTACCATTAGTGTACACGGATCCAGTTTATGGCTACTAAGTACCTATAGACTGGTACCTATATCCTGTATACGGATGATACACAGTGTGTCTGCACTTAATATAGTTTCAAGGATCATTTTATTATTAATTCTGTAGAAAGAAATATATAATTCATATTTGGCACCATCACCAGCAATAAACATGATAAGAAACATGCATTCCAAATATCGTACTGACATTAATCATCTTTCTATGGGACACAAAACAAAAGGACATTCCATCAATGCCTAATTGAAAGTAATAAAATTTATTATACATATTGATCAAAACAAGAAATATTTCAAACTATTTCTCAAGAAAATTAATTATGATACAGTTTTGTTATATTTAAAGAAAATTAATGATAGTTGTCCTGTTAAACATAAATGTGTTGTAGAAAAAAATTTGATTTTCTGTACAGAAATTCTAAACCAGAAGAGAAGAAACCAAAATGGCAGCCTCCAAAAAGGGAAGATAATGGACAAAAATCTACCCAGAAATCACAGATGGAAACAAACAAATGGCAACCAACTACAAAAGATAGCAGTTTACACAAGACAACAATTGAAAAACACAGCCAAGATAGTGTTCAACCTCCGCCGCCACCTGCACCTGCATGTCCATCACCAAAGAAATATGCTGCCCCTCCCCCTCCTACAGGATCACCAATCAAAAGTAAGACATCAATTGTATTGATGCAATCAGACAGTTCAGAGGTGAAACCAAAACATCAGATAAAGCAGTTAGTAGATATGAAACCTGTAAATGCTGCTCCGTTGAGAGGAGAACTGGAAGTAGCTTCAGGTACACCTTGCAAATCTCAAGTTTCAAAAGTAGAACAACCAATTAAACAGATGGCTACAACAGTAAGTGATAAACCTCCTCGTCCTGTTTCCACCTCCAGTAAGGAGGCCAGTACTGCAAACAAAGAAACTGATGATGATCCAGCTTGTAAACCAGTGTCATCGAGGATGGCCTCATGGCAGCAAAGAGTGAAGGATTCAATTCCTGCAAAGGAAGAGGAGCCAACTGCATATTCAGTAAATGCTCGCATGTCTGCCTGGGAAACCATGACTTCTGCAAACCAGGTATCTAATATCAAGAAAGTTGACCCTGGAAGTTCTCCAACAAAATCGCCATGCCGACAAGGTCCAATACAATCAACGATTAGTAAAGCTAAAACTATTACACCAAGTAAAGTGGTAAAGGACAGCATTGTAGAGAAAGCTAACAAAATACAGAGTAGTATAACAACTCCAACCCAGAAACTTCAGCCTGGTCAATCTCCAGCCAAAATTGGTAGTGCTACAAAAATGATACATCAGAAATTGTTTGACCAAGTACAGCACAGTAAAGCAGACGACATGGCAGAACAGATCAGGAAACAAAGGATGGATGAACTTCATACCTTACAAAATAGGTGGCACAATGGTGTTCTGAAGGAGGACAAACCAACGGTAATTATAAACATACAAATTTGTGCCAATATTATAGGCCTTTTCAAAAAATCATTTGGTCCGCCCTTCGGTTTCGGCATTTAAATACAAATAAAGAGTTTCGGTTATCAACCCAACACGGCAAGTGTTGTTCATCCTGAACACAGTTCATAAAATTGTTCATATTTAGATTACCATGTCATTGTTAACTGAGACACTTCACTAATTTTGTTAGAACTAAAATGTTTTCAGGGTTTAAGTTGTGTATTGTTAGCCAACTCTACGAGTGATAACCCAAAATGATGAGTGCTTGTACCTCCATTTGATGTGAGAGTTCAAATCTAGGAAAAGATAACAACACTTTTTGAAAAGGGCTATTAGCGTACTGTCTTATTTCCTTATATATTACATTTGAAAAAACTCATGTAACTATGTTTCCATTTCATTATTTATTACGATGTGATTTTATTATTTGTTGCCTTAGAGAATTTTTACCTCAGCATTCATAAGGAATGTTGCCACATAACTTTCATTATATGCTTGACATGCTCTTGTTCAGTTCTGTGTTGCTGTCAATTTCTTAAAATCTGTATGTGACAAAACTTAAATACTGTATTTTGATAACTGTATAGATTACGGAGAGTGCTCTATTAAAAGTCCAGTAGATAGTTTTATAACTTGATTGACTATGGTATATTTCTGTATTTTAATTTTATTGTCAGAAACTGTGAGATACAGCATCAATCTCGTCATATAAACCATGATGTTGGGGGTGTATTTAATACACACAGAGGTCTGAAAAGATTTCAGAAAACATAACATAATGGAATGGGAGATAGTCAATCATTGCCATTTTACTATGCATTATCATTTGCCTATCTCCATGGAAATCTTGCATGAATCATTTGTTGGTTTTACTCTTCAACTATGGCATGTATGGCATTGATCTTGTATATATCATTTGAGCATTTGTTTAGAAATAATGCTTTTAAGTCACATCAGATTTATACTAATTTGATGTGAGTAAAACACTTGTTTTGTAAAACCACACTTAAAAGATTGACTGAATATTTTTTACTTCTCTTTCAGGCTAAAGTTGAATCAACAGAACAGAAACCAGTTGTAAATGAGAAAAAGGAACAAATGAAGGCAAAGGCTAGAGAGGGTAATTTTTTATTTTGATTTACAAGATGAAGATTGTGGAGTAAATCTACACAAAATACATAACGATATTACCTACTTGAGGACAGTTAATCCATTAAAGTCATTATATTGTCAACAATAGTTGGTAATGAACACTGAATGGAGCATATTATACATGTAGAAAAAAGAAGGGAAACGGGGAATGTGTCAAAGAGACAACGACCCAAAGGGGAGTAATAACAACTCAAAGCCACCATTAGATCTTCAATGAACGGTGAGAAAACCCCACACCCAACGGCATGTACATGCAAGCTGAAAACAGACCAAACTGTTTATGTTCATAAAATAAGCAGAGATATTACATTAAGAACGAAAGGATATGTATTAAATATGCATGAGACAAAGTCTCTACAAATACATGAGTAAACCAAGCAATGGAACAATGCTTTTGTTCTTCATCTTGAAGTCACCATGAGGCCTTCAAGAATGAGCTGTGCTAATACCTGATAGCAAGTTCAAGACGACCCCTAGCACCAGTTTGAGCGGAATACATTGCTAAATGTCGAGCAACACTACCATGATGTATCCCTTTTGTGTATTTTTATTTTTACATAATTATATTATTGTTCTTGATAGGACAAACATATAATACCCCCACTCGTGAGTGGGTGGTATATTGGAATACCCTTGTCTGTCCGTCCGTCCTTCCGTCCGTCCGTCCTTCCGTCTGTCCGTCCGAGGTTTATCGCATTTTTCTCAGCTACTGCTGGTCGGATTTCTTTCAAATTTGGTATTTGACTTTATATATAGGTGGAATGCGTCATCTCCCATTTTGGTTGCCTTATGATATCAACTTCCTGTTTGGCGGAACTTAGCTATTTTACCCTTTATTGAACATAGTAAAAATTTTCGTTTCACTTTTCTCAGCTACTGCTGGGCCGATTTATTTCAAATCTGGTATTTGACTTTATATATAGGTGGAATGCGTCATCTCCTTTTTTGGTCGCCTTATGATATCAACTTCNGAGCGGAATACATTGCTAAATGTCGAGCAACACTACCATGATGTATCCCTTTTGTGTATTTTTATTTTTACATAATTATATTATTGTTCTTGATAGGACAAACATATTATACCCCCACTCGTGAGTGGGTGGTATATTGGAATACCCTTGTCCGTCCGTCCGTCCTTCCGTCCTTCCGTCCGTCCGTCCTTCCGTCCGTCCGTCCGAGGTGTATCGCTGTTTGACGGGACTTAGCCATTTTTCCCTTTATTTAACATAGTGAAAATTTTCGTCGCACTTTTCTCAGCTACTGCTGGGCCGATTTATTTCAAATTTGGTATATATTTAGTGGGAATGTGTCGTCTCCCATTTTGGTCGCCTTATGATATTTACTTCCTGTTCAGCNGGACTAAGCCATTTTTTTTCCTTTTTAATTTTCAAAACAAAACGAGTGGGGGTATACCTAGCACGACAACGCGTGCAACCTCATGTTACAACTACAGATACTTGAATAAGAAATTTTACTATTAGACGGCATTAAAAGATTGAAATTGATCAGTGAAATAAAAGTGATTGCTTTGAAATCATTTTTTTACAGCTATTTTCCTTTTACTGAATGCAGTTTCAATAGGATTTTTGGTAGCTCTCCAGGTAATTAAATAGGTTTTTCAATAGCAATTTGGCCTTCAAGGTAGAAAGGTCACCAAATGCCCATTCCTACATGTAGTTGGGTGTGGCCCACAGAGATAAAGTACATTTGAACTATTATTATGTATTGGAACAAACAAAGAGAGGGGATGAACTTTATATAAAATAAATTTAAACAGTAATAGTACAACTTTGTGATTTTTTGTCTCGCCCGCGACGAAAGGCGCGGAAAGCGAGACATATGCGTACAAAATATGACGGTGAAGGCGGCGGCGGCATAAACTATCATGTTAAGTTTTTGTGATTAGGTCACATTCTCAGTAACTATAAGTGGTAGGTCAATGATATTTGGCATATATGTTGGTCTTGGGTAGTATATGACAGTCTGCTATATGGCTTTTGTCTGTGACCTCAATTTCACGGTCCAGTGATCATGTTAAGTTTCCTAGTATGTATTAGTGTAAGGTCAATAATATTTGGTCTGTGGGTTTGTCTTAGATGGAAGATGACAGCCTGCTATTTGTTTTTTGCCCTTGACCTCATTTTCACGGTCTAGTTAACTTGTTTGGTTTTTCAGTATCTAGCTGAGGTAGGTCATTGATATTTAGCATTTTGTTTTGGGTGATACATGACAGTCTGCTGTATCGCTTTTGTCAGTTAATCTAATTTCACAGTCTAGCGAAAATGTTAAGTTTTCTGATTTAGGCAGTTTGAGTTTTCGCATCAATTTTGTGACCAAGTAGGGACGGGCGAGACATCTATTTGGGTCCACACTTGTTATCTTATTGTATGAAAAAGTGCATATTTATTCTTGATTGTCTATTTTAA
Organism: Modiolus philippinarum; assembly: GCA_002080025.1. NCBI lineage: Eukaryota > Metazoa > Mollusca > Bivalvia > Mytilida > Modiolidae > Modiolus > Modiolus philippinarum. The sequence goes on from MJUU01025544.1 coordinate 34,975, forward strand.
TATTAAAAACAAGTTTGGGTGAACTTGACTTGTTTCCTGTTGAAATTGACACAAGGTAAAGTGGCTCATATCCAGGACAAATACAATGAATGGGTATGTGACCTTTCTACCTTGAGGATCAAACTTCTATTGAGAAACCTATTGTAACTACCTGGAGAGCTACCAATTTTCTATTGTGAGTGCATCCAGTAATAGGAAATTGCTGTAAAAATTTTACTGCAGGAAGTGTAGTCAAAATAGACATAGTCAACCTTGTTAAGTAAAGTCTCAGCAGTATTATACTGAAGTATAGAATGTGTACCCAGGTATAGCACTGACATTGGTGTAAATATCTATGTTATTAAACAAGAACTATAATAGATTATAATTATCAACAATATTCAACTTTGAAAACACTGGAATTTGCTCATGTACTCCATACATTTGTTATTTATCATTTAATTCAATTATTTGATCATTATTTTGTGGAAATGATAACTTGGTGCATTAAAAAAGGCCAACACAATGTACATGTTAATATTCTAACATAAACTATTACATAATTAAAGAATCTTGAGCAACATGATAAAAAAAATTCAAAGACACAGTTGATAGTTTAATTATTTTTTTATGAATGTAAGGAATGATAAAGATGTGGATTTTTACCTTTTACCTTGTATACTTGGGTTTTTACCTTGTATGCAAGCAAAACATGTCTACTGAAACGCTTTGTAGTAAAATGTTGATTGCATGCAAGATAATATTTGTTTTTATTGTTATAACAGATTTTGATAGAAAACTAGCTGCTATGGGCTTTGAACTTTCAGATGAACATGCTTCATATGAATTCAATAAAGACCAAAAGAAGAGTGCATCTGAATCTTCAGGGGAAGAGAATTCTGACAAGGGATCAACACCAGTATCACTCCAGCCACCACCTGCACCACCACTGCCTGCACAAACCAACAAAATACTTCCCCCACGACCACCAAGTCAGCCAACATACAAACCAAATGGTAAACAACCAGCTAAACCAGGGACCAGTTTATACAGACTTATTTCACAAAAGAGAAATGATAAACCAGATGTTACTTCAAACCAACGAACAAGTGAAAGTGAAGGGAAAAGGGTACAATTTGAAGATAGTTTTGACAGTACAGAAGATGAGGACTTATTTGTTAAACGGACACCTTCTAGTACAGAGGAGGACACAGACATGGGAGAGACGGAACCTATGACAGATGACATGGACACACAGGATGATTCATTTGAAAGTTCAACGAGTGCTCTATCCACTGATATAGATCATCCTAAATCTAAGGAGTTTAATAATCAAGTTCACCATGCAATAGAGGAAGATACCGATGGAGACGACTGCAGCCTTAGTGCTTTTGTTCCCGCCTCTGTGAGACGAGAAAGTGTTCTTCCTCAGGCCCCTCCCCATGAGAACACACCTCAAAAGTCAGATGGTCACAGCAAGAGAACACAACACCCTGTAGCATCTGTACCATCATCAGTGAGACATCAGAGTACAACAAATTTACGAGCTTTTGTTGATCAGGATGGTTCATCAAGTCAAACCACTTCTACCAGCAGTTTGAATAGTGAGGCTAACTCTAGTCAGAGTTCACTGAGTGAGGATCAGAGAGCATTGAACTCTACTGAAACTGAGGATGATGAGACAAATGAAGCAGAAATCGATGACTTTCTGGATGAAGCTTTGAGTGATTCAGAGCAAGAACGTAAACCACCTCAGATAACGCCTGTAAGTTAGATACGTAATCTGCCTTAAATAACACCTGTAAGTTAGATATGTAAACTACATTAGATAACACCTGTAATTAGATATGCAAACAATCTTAGATAACAGATGTAAGTTAGATACATAAACCACCTCTGATAACACCTGTAAGTTAAATACATAAACTACCTGAGATAACACCTGTAAGTTAAATACATAAACTACCTGAGACAACACCTGTAGGTTAACAACTCAGATAAGGCTGGCAAGTTATATAGAGCGCAAAACAAAAATGCCTGATGAATGTAGAAACTTAGAACCACTGATAATAATCTGAAAATACATACATGTACATGTTATTTGACATCTAAAGAAATTTTCTTACATTATGAACAGGATGAATATCAATATCTTTTCCAGTAATACTGGGTAACTTTGTGGTTTTGTCAGTTTTACTGTAAATGTAGATGGCCATTTCGACATTTTATGTTTCTTCAGTGCAGATAAAATCAAAACATTAGAAAAACTATAAACCAAAAATTATAAAGCTGATGGAGAGAAAATATTTAAAAAGCCTAAATCAGGTAAGGAGTGTGCTTAGTTCAAGGGAGATATTCCATATTGATAAACAAAATTTTCTAAAATTTAGAATTGCAAGTTTCCAATCAGAATTGGTTGTTGGGTACCCTGGAAGTAAACATGAGATTTTACATTAAAATGTCTATCTGTGATATTCCTGAACGGATAGAACATCTTTTTTCTCTTTGGAAGGTGGATTATATCAATCTTTTAATCAGGTGTGCATGAAGGCTGCAGTTTTTAGACCCATCATACTTTTAAGTCAAGACCTGGGATATTACAATCTGTGTGTAAGAGGAGTAATACATCTTCCAATGATAAATATGACATCTATGTAATAAGTTTTATTATATTTATAGAGGAAGAGAAGAAGTCACATGATAGCTACTTGTGGATCATATGAAGCACATGGTGATGAACATAGTTTAGTGTACAGTGTTAGCATGTACAGAAATAATAGGTTGGTGTTTAATTTAGTGCTATTTATTTAAATTTCCCAATTGGGGGGGGGGGGGTTGGAGAGAAACACCAGTGATTTTTTTCCAAAATGTCTTCAGTTATGTGAAAACTCTTTCAACAGCTTAAATACTCACAAAGCTCAACAACTTGACCAATATTTTATGATGGTCTTGCTTATTAGTTATTTCACTTATTCTCCTCATATATCATGTATATATTTAAGAATTGAATGCAATATTTTGTGGTTTTATTGGAGTGTAAAATGTGGACCGTAGCACATTTTGAATGAAGCATCTTTGTTTACTTTTGTCATTGTCAAGGAGTCGTGTGCTGCTGTAGTTTTACTAACTGGTAAAACACTGTTACGGAAATGATCAGAAGTACTCGTAACCAATCAAATACGGGGATTTACGTACAAAGCAGAATGAATGTAATTATATACATGTAATGCCTAGATTGAAAGTATTGAAAATATAGCATTAATAATATATTGTATTACAGAGATGGTGACCCTAGATCTCCTGAAAGGAAAATTGTCAGAAATAGGCAGTTTGAGGAGAGTATCCAGGAAGAGGAAATAGAGATGCCTACTTATTTACCACCAGATGTGGAAAGAAAGTCTGTCCATGAAAGAATTCAGGTAAGGGCTGATCCATGTATTTGGGTGGGTATGAAGGGACTTTCAAAATACCCCCACAACCAACAACCTTTTTTGTAGAAAACTAAACATACAACTAATGGCCACATATTGAGTATATCCTAGGACCAAAGTCTAAAAATAAAACTTGCCTCACTACCCTTCCACATCCATTTTAATGGGATAGTCGTAAACTTCAACTTTGGGTACAATACAGTAAAGTGAATATCAGTATTTACATATTTACCACAATGAACAGCAAGATGATAAGTCCATTAAGTATTCAGGTAAGCTGAGCTTATGGTTCAGCAACATAATGGGAATAATCAATACATAAATATTTATCACAAGATAAAGTGAAGAAGTAAGTTCATAAAAGCTGAACTTTGAATAAAGAAGTAGCCTTCACTGTTCCTTTCAAATATAGGTTGAAAATCAGCTGTAGTCATATTTCCATTCCTACTTTCATTATATGATAAGCTTGTTACATGTATGTGTTTTGAAGGAGTTACAAGATCTAGTTAGCCAGGAACAAAGTGAAATTATGCTGGTTACTGTGACAGTGTGCCATTCATAACCAGGAGAGCTTTGTAATCATAAACATTGTATAACATGTTTATTGTGTCGCCTTCGTCCACACAGTGGTGACATATAGGGATCACTATCCGTCGTCTTGCATCGGCATCACAAAAATTTCTGTCACATTTTGTTTTATAGGAGTTGCAAGAACTAGTAAGCCAAGAACAGAGCGTGATCATGCAGACAAGTAATGCTTTGAACCAGTGTTGTATAGGAAGTTCACATTTTGCTGGCTCAGCTGAACAAGTAGAATGTAATAGATTACTGTTATTAGCATGTAAGTTGTTTATTGATACTTACAGATATTGTAAAAAAATTACAGATCATATTTGATTTTACAATCAGAAGTGCAAGATGCCTCAAAGTAATGTCTTTGAAACTTCAGATTTTGAAAAATTTAGTATTTCATGCCAGAACAACTGTATTCAGACTTAAAATATTTTGAATTGATGGTTAAATTTGGACCAAATATAGTTTAAGTGTGAAGTTGCTATTTGAGTTATCTTAGAAACTTAAAAAGAAATTATTTTGGTAGAAAACAAAAAAAACTTCTGAACCCAGAAAAATAAGGAAATAAGAATTACCTTCTCTGCATTTATAATGCTGAAGAATGTTTAGTCAGAGAGTTCTACCACTGTGAACAATGGTTAAAGCATTTTCCTTATTCACAAAAGTACTTATACACTTGCAGAGCTTAAATGTTTCCTTGACACCTTGCTACATTTACATGGATATCCTGACTCTCTTAAGGTAAAAAAATTGTTTCAAGTTTAATGGACTTAAGACATCTAGTGACATGACAAAGATACACCTCCAACTCAGCTGTGTACTCTATATCCTGATGTTTGTGGAAATCTTTAAACATATATTTCCATTTGTTGTCTAGGTCAAAGAAGACAAGCCTACCTAACAGAAATGCAGCGACTAAAAGAAACAGGACAATTGGATCCCCCAGGTCATGGAACAAAAGGATCTTTAACAATAAGTGACATTAGACTTCCATTGAAAAAAGAATTTGTTACAAAGATTGGAACCACACAAGGTATAAACATAAAACAGAATTGTGCTATCATATATACGTACCGTATAATCTAGAACTACATATATTTGAATTTTAATACTGTGGAAGTACTTTTATTCGTGGACATCAATTTTCGTGGTTTTCATAAATATTACCATTTCGTGGGTACCTAAATTCGTGGTTTCAATGTCTATCCATTGAAACTCTAAAGAAACTGCATTTCGTTGGGAACTTAAATTCGTGGTTTTAGCGAACCACGAAATCAACAAAAATTGGAACCCCACGAACAATAATACTTTCACAGTATTCAGTACATTAGAATGAATACATATTTAGTCGAACTGTTTGGCTGTAAAGTGCATCTAGAATAAATCAAGCGTAAGATTCTGAAATAAAGAATTTGTTATATTTAATCCTAATATGGTAACCATCGAGACTTGCTATGTGTCAATATCCAATATTGAGCCAAGTTATAACAGTGTTAATATTGATATAGACAATGTCCTAATGTTATGTAAACAAATATGTCAGTAAAACTTATCTTGTTGTTGTCAATAAATTGTACCTTATAGGTCTGCCTCGGTCATCAAATGTTGTATAAGAATCAAAATAATTCATGTCAGCTGGTGTCCGCCCTTGCTAAAATATTGGCAAAAATAATGGGTACCCATATGTAAATCTCCATCAAATTACTGGTGGCCATGCTTTATTTCTTAAGCATTGAATTTGAAAACCTTTTGGAAACGCCTAAATTTGTAGTGAAAGTTGGCATTGGATAATTTAGCCTCTTTTTGATTTCAGATAATATTGTACATTACTTTTTGATTTCAAATAATATTGTTCATTACTTTTTGATTTCAGATAATACTGTTCATTACTTTTTGATTTCAGATAATATTGTTCATTACTTTTTGATTTCAGATAATACTGTTCATTACTTTTTGATTTCAGATAATATTGTTCATTACTTTTTGATCCTGATACGTAACAATGCACAGATAATTACTACACAGATGTTGTCTACACATGATCCTATGATGAGAGGCAGTCTAGATTTCCCAAATCTTATCAAAATACATGGAATTTCTGGCAGTTTTAAACTTGTAATGGAAATTTACAGCATGGTAAGGATCAATTTAATTACAATATAGTCAAGTTTAATATCAGTTACCTACACTTAACAATATTTTGAGGACTTTAATAATCAATATACATACTTAATGACACTTTCATGAATAAGTGAACTTTCAACAATAATTAGAACAGGAGAAATTACTAATAAATGTGCTTCGTCTGAGAATTTTTATACTTTCTAATATTTATTAGCTTCGTACAAAACTGTTAATATTTCATAAAACCAAAGATAATTTTGGTCTCGCCCTGCAACGAAGAGTTGGAAAAGTGAGACCTAGAGATAGGGTCTTTTGTAGGAGGTTTTTGCGGGGGCTGCATTAATCAGAAAACCATTGAGAATTAATAAGCTTATGTTAGGGCTATTCCATTAAAATGGATATGGGTAGGTAGGAAGGGACTTTCGAAGTACCCCCACAACCAACAAACTGTTTTTAGATAATTTTACATAAAACTAATGGGAACATGCTAAGAATGACCTAAGACCCATGTCTGATCATTAAACTTCAAACCCCCGCCCCCACATCCATTTTAATTGAATAGCCCTTAGTTGTAGGTCCATAGCATTTGATGTGCAGTTGCATGAACGATCACTTTAAGTTTTTTAGCAAGCAGTTTGTAAAGCCTGTACCAGTTGTCCTAGACACTTAATATTTGACATGCAGTTGCATCTTGAAGAGCACATACCGATTCCATGTCCAGATGGTGGCCCTGGTCCCTTAGTCATGCATGAAATTTCACCTTAAGTTTTTTGCAAGCAGTTAGATTGGCCTGTAACAGTTGCCCTAGATACATGATATATGACATGCAGATGCATTTAAAGAATGCATTCTGATTTACTCCAGATGGTGGCCCTGGTCCCTCAGTCATGCATATTGATTTCCACATTGATCTGCCAATTTTTGTGGGAGTTATGCCCCTTTTTGACATAGAATTGTGGATGCCAATTAGCATTCTCCCACATCTTCATTGGATTTCAACCAAATTTAGTAATTCAAATGCAATGGCAACATATAAAGATACAAATCATCTCCAGGAAGATTTGTATTTGGGAGACATTCACTTGTATATCAAAAATACACTTATTATTATGGCTGCTGCAGTTGATTAATGTGTAAATTAAAGTGATGCAAGGGTGGGTGAGACATATCCTGTGTCTTCAGTTTATCTAGCGCTATTAAACAGATTTCCAGGATTGTCAGTTCACAAATTGTCAATTAAGATTTTTAACCCTTTCAAGGTGTGTATGATTCCTCACGGCATCACCTAGCAATGGCCATATGATGCTTCAAGGCATCACCTGGTAATGTTTTGCTAGGATGTTAAATGAAGTTACGAGTCGAATTTTCGGCAAGCACATGTCAAATTAAATCTGGCCACAAAACCCCAATCGCAAAAAAATCTCAGGCTGTAGAAGCACGCCATAAAATAAAATTCAGTACTGAAAGTGTTAAATAGCTGTATTTAGTCTCTGGTTGGCCACTCCTGCCTGGTTTGTGTGGTCAGCACAATCATCCCTATAAAATATTAAACTTTATATGTTTGTTGATTTTCACATGATAGAATTTTTTTTAGGTTGTTTTCTATTAAGATAGTGTCTGAGCACATTATGTTTCACTTCAATAACTTGTGGTAAAAATAAGCTAATTCATTTAATTGATAACTATTATAATCTATTGATGGAAAAATATATAATGTATTTTTTAGAGTGTTTCCAGAGAATCTGTTGGAAAGGATAAGAAGAAGAAAACACCCAAAAAATCTTCTGTTAAAAGTACACATGTCACAAGTAAGTCAATAGTAATGATTGTTTGATTTATATGTATTTATTTGTTATGAATTTATAAACACCCTATTCTGTATGTCAACACAGAAAATTTGTTAAAATTGGTATATATGCAATGTGAACATGTGCAAATTTTTGACTGAACAAGTTAGGCATGAAACAATCTTTTTATATGAGTCTTGTGTACACAGAGAAAATATATTTTGCTGTTTAAATTAAAGTTACTACAGGAAATTAAACAATAATGCATGAAACTTGATAATACTTGTACAGTTGAACTTTGATGGCTTGAGCACTTTGTTCAAGTTTAAAAATAGTTGGTTTGATATCTTGAACAACCCTCTAGCTCGAACTGTTTTCATCTGTCACTTTGGTTTTTGGGCCATTCAAGTTCTACTATTATATAATTTGAAAGGACAAAGTGTACAAAATGGCTTCATTATTAAAAAAATCTGGGTTCTTGATAATTAAAAAATGCCTTAAAAGTCCTTGGACAATGGCATCAAATGCATATGAATTAAAGAGAGACATTTGTGCATTTACTTGTAATATAAAACTACTGAAAACAAAGACAAAATGATATTAATTCATTTCAAATATGTAAGACTCAAATCTGTGTCCTGTCGCTATTCTGTGTCCGTCCACTAATCTGTGTCCAAATTTGACGTCACAGATATCACAAATCTATGACTGTTCTTTTTCCCCCAGCTAATCTGTGTCCTTTTCAAAAACATATGCACATCATTTGTCAGCCTTTGAAGCATATCGGCGTAAAATATATCAAATGTTAACAAACGGCAATTTTTTTTTAGAGTTTTCTATTGCATAATTTTATGTTATTTTCTGTATTGAAACAAAACTGTTTTTCAATGTAAGATAAAACTGATTTGAAAATGAAAGGATTATATATGGATACAGAAATATTATGGCAATGCAATAAGAGAAATAGATAGCGAAACTGGTAAATTTCTCTAGTGGTTTTCTTCGAAATTCTTTACAAATTATTTCAGTGCCTTAATTTGTTCTCTTTGAAAACGTGGTACCGTAAAATGGATAATTGACAAAACAGTTTAATGCTAAAAGTTTCTTCAAATTTTCTTTCAAAATACTATCCTGAAGACATTTTAAAAAGGACATAAATTTGAGGTTTTTTCAAACGGGCACAGATTTGCGTATGGTGACGTCATAGGATATACTTTTGAAACTTGTGTATTGTGACGTGAGTATTGGACACAGATTAGCGAAAGGACATAGATTTGCGACAGGACACAGATTTGAGTCTTACAAATATACTGTTTTAGTGGAATAAGATTCCATTTCATGGAGTATGTCAAACATCATTTCTCTAATGATAAGTTTAAACTGGTTCTGATCGGTTAGATAAATATTCATATTCAGCATATGTTGAATAAAGCCCTGTGCTATTTCCCGCCAAATCTATTCAGAATACAATTCTCTGTGTTTATCATTTATCATTAGACAAAAAAGATTGCACCACTTTCTCTGGATTATTACCATATCTTATCCACTCTCACATTTTTTGGTGTGTATTACACGCACATATTTTCCCCCAGAAAGGTCCTGGTGAGAGGGGATGCGTTTTATACATACGAACTTCAAAAGACTATTTTTTTCTGACCACCACTTACTTAATTTCAGACCGGAAATTACATTGGAAATAAGTATAAAATCCTTGTTGTGATCCAGATACGAACCAGTGTTTGATGATAACAAAGTTTGCTAATGTTAACATGATCATATGTGTATTGTTTTCTTTGTATACAACATGTATATTCAGAGATTTCCCTATACCCAAAATTTCATCTTGATTGTGTCCGCCATATTTGTTTTGATTTGGTGAAGCCGGTTCCGGTTTTCAGATGTACACGATACTTGCAAGTCATAATGTAATTATATTTATGTAAAGGTATAGTTTAAATGAAGTTTATTAATACATAAACCGATTATGAAGATCAATAAGGGAATAGCACTTAAAAATTTATCAAAGGCAAACCGTAATATTTACGTATCCGTAACCACATTTGACTTTTAATTACTTTTGGAGATAAACTTCCTGTGTTTACAAAATCAATATTTTTCGTTTGCAAATTCTCAAAATGTTTGAACAAACCATTAAATAAATACAGATACAGTTATTCCTCTAATTATAAGTGAATAAAGCATCATGTATTCCATTTAATTCAGTTCACAAGGTAACTCTCGGCATCTCCAGACATTTTTGGACAGAACATGTTGTTGAAAATTTATGTGTGTTCTTTACACACGAACTAGATTTTTTCTGAATCTTTTCCTCTGAGAAAGGGGGTGCGTTTTATACACCAATGCGTTTAATACACACCAAAATTCGGTAAGCCCAGCTATCAAAATTTTGAAATTTAACTATCTCTAGTGGATAAAATATGGTAATGAAAGGGACCTTGTGGTGTAATCTATATTTATTTCATAACACATGTTATACACATGTATTTTAGACAACTGTTCATGTTGCATGGTTAGATGTACATGTCCTAGAAGAAGAGGTATTAGTTTTGGACTGCTGTGTGTTCACAACAATAAAGATATAAAGTCAAAATATTGCACACTGTCACAACACTCATTGTGTATTTACCCAGAGTTGCACAAATTTTTATCAGTAGCTGTGAGAGTTATGTCTCCCCCCTCTTAAGGGGGAGACATATTGTTTTTGTCTTTTCAGTCTGTCGTCCGTCCGTCACAAAGTTTGTGGACGCCAATTCTCCTACATTTTTCATCGTATTTTAACCAAACTTCACAGGATTGTTGACCATCATGCCTAGTTGTGCATATCGTCTCGCCGGATTGATCGACTAATTTTTGCTGGAGTTATGCCCCTTTTTGACTTAGAATTTTGCGAAATTTAGTTTGTGGACGCCAATTCTCCTACATCTTTGATCCGATTTCAACCAAACTTCACAGGATTGTTGACCATCATGC
>MJUU01025544.1:45948-74459 GCA_002080025.1 Modiolus philippinarum
GTCTCGCCGGATTGATCGGCTAATTTTTGGTGGAGTTATGCCCCTTTTTGACTTAGAATTTTGCGAAATTTTGTTTGTGGACGCCAATTCCCCTACATCTTTGATCCGATTTCAACCAAACTTCACAGGATTGTTGACGATCATGCCTAGTTGTGCATATCGTCTCACGGGATTGATCGGCTAATTTTCGCTGGAGTTATGCTCCTTTTTGACTTAGAATTTTGCGAAATTTAGTTTGTGGACGCCTATTCTCCTACATCTTTGATCTGATTTCAACCAAACTTCACAGGATTGTTGACCATCATGCGTAGTTGTGCATATCGTCTCACCGGATTTATCAGCTAATTTTTGTGGGAGTTATGCCCCTTTTTGACTTGGAATTTAGCAAAATTGAGTTTGTGGACGCTAATTCTCCTACATCTTTCAAAGGATTTCATCTATACTTCACAGGATTGTTGACCATAATGTTTAGTTGTGCATATTGTCTATCTGGAATGATAGGCCACCCAGTGGAAACATAAAACTCACTTGTGTTTTATCACTCAAAAAACATTACAAACAGGGGGGGGGAGACATTCGTTTTTGTATCAAAAACACACTTCTAGTTTTAAGTGTGATGTATAGCTATTGAAAAATCTACAATTTTTTAAAAATAATTTCCAACTTGTAAATTAACTTAGAAAATTTTTATGCCCAGCCTACGATAGTAGGGGGGCATATAGTGTTCGGGTCTGTCCGTCCGTCCCAAGTCAGGTTTACCCTTAGGTTGAAGTTTTTTTCTGTGAAGGATGTATGCTATCATCATGAAACTTTGTATAAATACACATTAGGATATAATTAAACAAAAATCATAATAAAATTATTTCCCGGCTACCAACTTCATGCTTCACTGATCATGGAAAAAAGGTTTACCCTTAGGTTGAAGTTTTTTTCTGTGAAGGATGTATGCTTTTATCATGAAACATTGTATAAATACACATTATGGTATAATTAAACAAAAATAATAATAAGAATTTATCCTGAATACCAAATTCATGCTTCACTGATCCTGGGAAAAAGGGGGGGTAGTATGAGGTTTACCCTTAGGTTTAAGTTTTTTTCTGTGAAGAATGTATGCTATCATCATGAAACTTTGTTTATATACACATTAGGGTATGATTAAACAAAAAATCATAATGAAAATTAATCCCGGCTACCAACTTCATGCTCCGCTGATCACGGAAAAAAGGGGGGTAGTATAAGTTTACCCTTAGGTTGAAGTTTTTATCTTTGAAGGATGTATGCTACTATCATGAAACTTTGTATTAATACACATAAGGGTGTAATTAAACAAAAATCATATTGCAGATTTATCCTCGCTATCAACTTCATGCTTCACTGATCTTGGATAAAAAAGGGGTAGTATGAGGTTTACCCTTAGGTTGGTTTTTTTTTCTGAGAAGGATGTATGCTATTATCATGAAACTGTACATCAATACACATCAAGGTATAATTACACAAATATCATAATACAAATTTATCCATGCTACCAATTTCATGCTTTACTGATCATAGAAAAAGGGGGATAGTATGAAATTTATTTAACCTCAGGTTGAAGTTTCTTTTCTGTGACGGATGTATGCTATTATCATGAAACTTCATATAAATACACATTAGGATATAAATAAAAAAAAACATAACAAATATTATTTACCCATGCCACCAACTTCATGCCTCACTGATCATGAAATTAGCATTGCTCAAAATAGGTGTGAGGCGGGGCATTGTGTCCGTTAGACACATTTTCTTGTTCACTAGGTGTCAGATATACACTTTCATTTCATACATTTTGCACTGATTTGTTTGTTTGTTTCACCACAGAACATTTAATTGTGTTTCTGGCAAGCTTGTCACAATTTAGTTTTTTCCTAAGTATATAGCAATAATTCCTTTAATATACAGTGAAATTATTGCAAAAATAGATTGTCATAAATATATCTAATCCTTATAGAAACACATGAACATCAATTGAAAATCGCGAAAATTAGTAGCCTCAAAGATGACCTGCAGGGACAAAACACGAAATAAAATATCCTCAAAAATAATATGGAAAAAAAGGAAATGGAGTAAATGTCAAGGAGACAACATCCTATCTCCAGGTTAAAATGACTCAAAAGAAAGCATCTAGGGGTCACTGTACGGTCTTCAACACAGTGAGCACATATAGCAAGCCCTAAATGGCCCCAAAAAGTAAAAAAATGAAAAATCAATGGAAACAAACCATATCAAAGTTGGTTTACAATATTCAAAGGATTGTTGGAAATGTGTGCATCATCTACCATGTGTTACCTGAACAAAGTATATTTTGTAGAATCTTCGAGTAAATATTTAAAAAAATTACTTTCCTTGATAGATTGATCTACATGTATCTTAATGTCTTTGAATTTAAACATGAATAAATTTCGATGGTAAAATTCATTTATTTGCAGTATATACATGCAGTAATTGGAATTTTGTCCTTCATATGAAAGACTGAAACTATAAAGAACTGTTTGTTTTCCTTTCATTATACTGTATGACTTTGAAATGTTAAAAAAATATATTTGAGTCAAATAATTGATGTTTTTTTTTCTGTCATCTACCAGTTCCTTGTAACTTCTTGTTTAATTGTTTAAAGTTATTTTAAATATTTACAGTGCCAAGTCCAGGAGGACCCACAGCTGTTAGAACAACCAGTTTTACGCTGATTACAACACTACCTATATCTATGAAGTCATTAGACAAAACATGTTTTACTTTGGAAAGGGTGAGCATTGATTTATATTCTTGTTTAGAGAAAATTATCTTTTAGAAGCAGATTGGTTAGAGGATAAGTATTCTGTTATTTAGCAGTTTATGTACTATTTAATGTAACCATTTTAATAATCTCTGACTTATCTTCATGTTTATCGGCAATATGTACATTTTCTCTTTGATCTTACTGACTGATATTGTCAGTATCTCTGTACTGACCTGATACAAGAAAATATCAGGCAATGACGTCAGGAAATTGACATCATGACTCTTACGATGTTGCCGATAAAAACAGTAATGGTAGTTTTGAAGGTCTTGACAGAAAATATCACTAGTATCACAGCTCGTCCTTTCGGACTCGCTGCGATACGGTGATATTTTCTGTGTCGACCTTCAAAACTACCATTATTGTACATCCAGTTTCTGTAACTTTCAGTGAACATTAAATGATTATTGAACTGTTATCAGGGTGTTGCTTGAGTAATACTAAGATCAAGAAAAAATAACTGGAATTGATTAAGTAATCAACAGCAAAAATATCAATTGGAATTACAAAATGTAATTGATTTGTAATTAAAAGTTTAGGACTTAAATTAGGCCAAAATATAACAAATTTCCAAGATTCTATTCCAGCCCATGTCAATTTTCTAGCCCCAGAAAAAAATAGAATATTTTTGCTCTATTTTCCAAATTTACAGCATGTTTTACCATAAATGACAAAAACAAAATCATCTGCCCTGCATTAAATTTTCAAAATTATCTTAGAAACTTTTCATAGTGGCCTTGTAATAAATTGTAAATAACAGGATAAATTGTAACTTCTGTAATTACCCCCAAAAATTTGAGGTAGACACACAAACATAGTATCAGATGCCTTAGCAGAAATATACCTTTGTGTAGCATACAGACTTGCCTACCCTTATAATTTTGGCGTAAGGCTTACTATTTTCAGTGTCATCTTACGGCCTTACGATGGTGTACCATTTCATTACAATTTGGTCAATTTGCGGTATTTCCGGAAAATTTTCTGTTCAGGTCCGTCATTTCATTGCGGTTTCGTAAATTATTGTTGAAATTGGCATTTCCGGTAATAAAAAGAATGTAAAAACGATCTTCAAAACAAGAATTCTAGGTTTCCATCTGAAGAAAAAAGTATTCCTGGCCAGACTTGTGGTCGATTACATTCAAATGTAATCAATTACATTACAGATTACATTCAGGACTGGGTTGCACTAACGTCAATTAAAGATAATTGACGTTTAAATTTTAAGTGTAAATTAATTTAGTTGAATTTGTTAAGGATTTAATTTAACTTTAATTGACGTTTGTGCAACCCATTCCAAATTTTCATGATTACATTACAATTACAATTAGTTCTTTTTAGAAATGTAATCAATTACATTACAATTACATTTCAAATGTAATCGATTACATTACAGATTACATTTGTAGGCTACTTTATTTCCATATACACTATATTTACTTCATATAGTACAATACACTACATTTACTTCATATAGTACAAGATGTCTGTTTGGTTTACATTTACTACTAATTATAAAAGATATTAAACTTTAAATTAATATACTCCACATGTTACTCCATTTAGTACAAGATATCTCTTTGCCTCACATTTTTTTCAATGTTATTGTTATATCTGACCTACATTACTACATATGACAAAAGATGTCTGTATTGAAGTTAAAATAGAAATCTGTTTCTGTATTCACTAAAAAATGAAATTTATCCCCAATGGTACAGTATGTGTACACTCTGTTTTCTCTGCCAATATTATTAAAATGCCAAGTTTTAATTGGATGTTTATGATTTGATGTTCTAAATTTACAAAGTGAATATAAGTCCTTTTTTTCTAAAATATTAAGAGTAATTTTCAAATTCAAAGGAAGGAATCTTTAAATAATCTATAATTTAAAGCTTTTGTATTTTGTAACAAAGAGTGCCATTTTTGTACAAACTTTTACCAAAGTCGGTTCTTCATAATTGTTAGGAGCCATTTTGAATTTCGAAAAAACTCCTGGGTTCAGATATACATGATATAAGAGTTGCCAGTCTCAAGACATATTTAATCCAGGGATAATTATGATTTTCATCAATGAAAAGTTAATATAAAAGTTTATTTGATATATATGGTAGTTTGATCTCTTATTCTTGTATTTTTCAAGTAACTCGATTCTAAATCAGACCTGTTCAAAGAAAATTTTAAATTTACTGTCTGTCTCTCTTTAGAAAATACCATAATTTTTTTTATTTTTCTGTATTAATTTTTAGTTTCCATGTAAATGTTACCATTTGATATCTTAGAACAAATATTGTAGAAATAATACCTGTTAATCATCTTTAACAATGATGTCAGTGTGATTAAATATATTAGCACCCTACAGGTGTGAAAATTAACAAAAATCTAATTATCTATGACACAAGTTACCGATATTTTAACGACCCAATAAATATGTAACAGGATGTTTGAAGTGTGCACAAAACTGACATAAAAACAGAAAATATAGACAACTTATGTCAAAACTTTCCAATACTTCTACTGAGGTGTGACAGGATTAAAAGTTTATTTTATTCTTTGCAGTTCTAAGAAAACAGTTGTTTTTTACAACATTAAACATAAAAAAAATGAAGATGTAATTTTTAATCATATTTTTTTTCATCTTAAACTCTTATTTTAATTTCTCTTATACATTTTCAATATATATTTTTATATATTAAGTTTTGCATTTCATATCTTAAATAAAACTTCAATACTTCTTTCTTAAAATTGCAAATTTCTAAAAGTAATCAAAATGTAATCTAAATGTAATTATGATTACAGCGTAAAACTGAATGTAATTGATTACATTACGATTACATGTAATCAAAAAATTGTACAATTACAGATTACATCTGATTACATGAAAAAAATTAATCAATTACAGCTGATTATGATTACAAATTACGATTACCCCATCTCTGTTCCTGGCGGGAGTATTGTGTAACTATATAATGTGCCTTTCACTGACAAGTGTAGTTGCTGTGTTGAAACGCCATATATTTTAGACCCCACCACCAATAGAAAAAATATTTCTACCATTAGTCAACATCAGGCTGACCCCCAGGACCAAGAGAAAAAAATAAAACTGGCGTTCCCCCCTGGGTGATAAATTTTTCTGGAATAGCCCTGAATTGAATACTGTAATAATGTTATGATTTTGATTCCTTTGGGCAATTTTCTTTAGAGACAACATTATATGAATTTTCAGTTGACTAGTATGATATTTTTTGTATTACATCTTCAAGAGAATTATGCTTTTGAAGTAATAAGACTTAAAGCTAACATGAAGTATCATTTATTTATTCGTATTGTTTCAGATACCATATTTATCTCCATTACATGGTACTATTTATATGAGGCTGAAATGTTTAATGGAACAGAATGTGGAAGAACGAGGTTTTCTGGTAAGATGAGTTCATTTGAATACATTACTAACAGAGGTAGTTGTTGCAAAGTTATGATAGGAGTCTTCTGAACTTATGTTACACAATAAATAGAACATCAGCATCTTCATCAACCTTCTGTCTAAATCACTGAAACCTTTACCTTGTGTATTGTGTGCTGGATGGATATATTGTGTATTGTGTGCTGGATGGATATATTGTGTATTGTGTGCTGGATGGATATATTGTGTATTGTGTGCTGGATGGATATAGAAATCAACAATGAAAGGATATGTAGTAAATGTACATAAGACAAACTCTGCCAATACATGGTGAAAACCAAGCAAAGGAACAACACTTTTATTGTTGTTCTTCATCTTGAAGAAATATCAATCATAAAAACTCTACATAAGAATTGTATGACAGGTTGAGGTAAAATCCTACACCAAAGGTCTAGAGAGTCATCAACTGTAAGATTGTACAATTCAAAGTTTAAATGGTTCACTTAATCTGGAAGGCTAGGGTTTAATTTGATAGACCTAATTTCACCAGTTCAAATTTACAATTATACAAAGTAGGAAACAAGCTTCAAAAAAGAAAAACACAATCTCCATATGATTATATGTATTATCTGGAATTTTTATACCCCCAGCAAACAAAATTTCAGGGGTTTATAGGAATCACCCTGTCTGTCTGTCCACTCTTTTTGTAAACGCAACTCCTCTTTAATTACTTAGAGGATTTTGATGAAAGTATACAAAAAGGAAGGATTCTATTGAGATGTGCATTAAATGATATAATTACTATTCTAATCTGACGTCCTTTAACCGTGGTTAAATCCGCATATATTCGTTGGTACTGTCATGACAAATGACGCTGCTTTTGATGACGTCATAGACAATTTGATGACAGTTTTTGCAGCGTCATAGAACAAAATGTCATACTTCATGGGATTAAATGGCTGTTTCACTAAGAACACAAAGACAAATTCAGCTCTTCTGTACCCTGTAAGTGTCATATTAGAATCGAAATAATTCACAGGAGCGTGAATATACATGTATGTTGATTTTACCATGGGTTTGCCCTTTATGCCTATATTTTACCCCTCGCATACACTCTTGGTAAAATATTTGCCATAAAGGGCCAACCCGTGGTAAAATCACTATACATGTATATTCACACTCAAGTGAATTATTTCTTTAACAAAAACCAGGAAGGGGAGATAATTTGACTTCTACTTTTCATTGATTATCCCCTCGCCCAACGAAGTTTGGGAGGGGATATAGCGTTTTACCCGTTCTTCTGTTTGAACTTAAGACCATATATCTTTTGAGTAACAAGTCTTAGATGGACAATGTTTTGTCCATGGATGCATCTTGAGGAGAACTTGAGGTTGATATATAGAATAGGTTGATTTGACCTACATTTCATGAATGTGTTACTCAGGTTAAAGTTTTTGTAAGAGTCCAGATCTGGGATACTACAACTTGTAGAGGAATAATATTTTGTATGTAGATGCGTCTTGTAAAATTACGAAGCTCCAGATAAAAATTAGGTCACTTTCTACATTTCATGCATGAGTGACTTATGTTAAAAGTTTTTGTAAGAGTCCAGATCTGGGATATTACAACTTGTAGAGGAATAAAATTTTATATGTAGAGGTGTCTTGTAAAGTTAGGAAGCTCCAGATGAAAATTGAGTCACTTTGACCTACATTTCATGCATGAGTGACTTAGGATAAAGTTTGTGTTACAGCTTGGATCTTAGATACTACAACTCGTAGAAGAATAATATTTTGTATGAATAATATTTTTGTATGCATCTTGTAAAGTTACAAAGCTCCAGATAAAAATTAGGTCACTTTGACCTACATTTCATTCATGAGTGACTTAGGATAAAGTTTGTGTTACAGTCAGGATTTTAGATAAGACAACTTGCAGAAGATTAATCTTTCGTCAGTAGATGCATATATGCTTTAGGTACGAGGCCCCTGATTGAAATAAGGTCACAACATTTCTTGCATGACTGGCTCAGATTTAAGTAACAAGCCAGATCTTGAATAGTACAACTTCCTTGAGTGCTTATATTACTAGACAAACATTCAATAAACGGGCAAGGGGATTGTTCCATCTGCACATATTTCTTCGTAAAGCACAACTCCTCCTAAACTACATAAACATTTTTGATGAAACTTTACACAAAGGAAGGATACTATATGTGCATAATGGAATATTATTATATTCTTGTTCCATCTGCACATATTTCTTCGTAAAGCACAACTCCTCCTAAACTACATAAACATTTTTGATGAAACTTTACACAAAGGAAGGATACTATATGTGCATAATGGAATATTATTATTGTCCAAAAGCAGGTGGGGAGATAATTGGACTTTGAATTTTCATTGATTCAATCTGCACAGATTACCTCATAAGTGTGCTCCTAAACCACTTGGAGGATTTTGATGAAACTTTACACAAAGAAAGGACACTAATCATGAAGGAATATAATACATGTAATTGTTTGAAACCAGGAAGGGGAGATAATTTGACTTCAAGTTTTCATTGAGTCTATCTGCATAGATTACCTTGTAAGTGCAACTCTTGAACCACTCAAATGATTTTGATGAAACTACTCAAAAGAATGACACTTTGTCCATACCCATCAAAATTTGCACTTGCCATATTAATTCAGGGTTCAATGAGTTGAGGGTATATCTGGCTGCCATTTGGCAGCAGCTTTTGTTCATCATTTCCTTTTTATATGTTATACATGGAGATAATATTAACATATCTGGTGTTAAAGAAAGATTGCTAAGTTATTGATGAACTTCTCTGAGTGTAAACTGTAGACATTTGATTTTCAGCCCTAAAAATTTGTTGAATGAAAAGGAAAAATGACTCTTAAATTTTTGGGGGAAAAAAGGGGGGCAAGTCTTGATCTGCACCAACAGGCTAGGCTTGCCACCTTCCTTTCCTCATTGTCTATCTGTGATGTCAATGAAATCACAATGAAATGTATTTCACCCATGCTAAACCAAATATTCTCAACCAGTCTAAATAGGGTTACTGTGAAAACATTAGCTGTTCAGAACAAGATATTCTATATAAAATTTTAAATGATACAAATTTTCTGTAAAATTATTGTTTTTCAGACAATGTTTGAAGATGTTAGTGGGTTAGGTGCCTGGCACAGAAGATGGTGTGTTCTTACAGGAAATAAACTGTGTTTCTGGAAATACCCTGATGATGAACAGAAAAAGGTATAGTAACTTTGAGAAAGTTCTGTAAATATTTTATGATTAACAATGACAATAATATTTGTCTTCAGAGAAATGCTAAAAATCCATCATTTTAATGCATAACTTATTTTTGTATTTCCTTTGTCAAATTAAATATACAAATTTGTGTTATTAAAATTTTGCAAGTTGCACAAAAATGTGTTTTAGTAAGGATATTATTAATATGAATATTTATATCACCATAGCTGTTTTATACCTCAATAAGTTGTTCTTTATCCAAATAAAAACATGATTTGTATTGAAAATCTACAGAAATTCATAGCTGGTTGCAAAGTGGAGTCTTAAATTAGAAAAATCTTTAAGCAACAGATAGTGATTGTGATTTGAATTGCATGGTTGATATCAATTTGTGGTGAGTGTAATTTTGCAGATTATTCTGTGAAAGTACTATTGTTCGTGGGGTTCAAATTTTCATGGATTTCGTGGTTTGAAGAAACAGCGGAATTAAGTTCCCAACGAAATGCGTATTTTCCCTTGAGTTTTAATGTATGAAACCTGAAACCACAAATTTATGTACCCACGAAAAAGTGATATTTATAAAAACCATGAAAATTGGTGACCATGAACAGTAATTTATGGAACAAGTATTTGGTCATGAGAGTCTGGTATCAAACACTGCTGTCTAGTTAGTAAAGAAGAATTAGTGTGTATAGTTGCCTTTTCATATATTTTTATGAAAAAGGTTTTAGTAGTCCTTAGCAATACTGCTAATCTAGATTATATTGAAAATAGAATGTACATGTATATACAAGGTATGTATTACATATATTAAAATGTGTTTTGTAGGACCCTATAGGTTATTTTGTGTGTTTTGCAGGACCCTATAGGTTATTTTGTGTGTTTTGCAGGACCCTATAGGTTATTTTGTGTGTTTTGAGGGACCCTATAGGTTATTTTGTGTGTTTTGCAGGAACCTATAGGTTATTTTGATCTAAAGAGATGTATTACAGAGAAAGTAGGATTGATACCAAGAGATATTTGTGCCAGACCCAACACATTTGAAATGGTGACGGTACGTCAACCTCGACGTGGAGAACATGATACGCTCATAACTAAGACATATAACACCATGACAACCACAAGGTATATGTATATTATGTAGAATCATACATATATAGTACTGTTTAAGTACTATTATTTAAGGGGTTCCAATTTTTGTGGATTTTGTGATTTGAAATTTAAAGTCCAAGGAAATACAAATTTTCAAATAATTTGCAATGGAAACACCATCAAACCATGAATTCTAAAACCTGAGAAGCAATGATTTTTGGCAAAACCACGAAATTTGACACCTTCAATTAAAAGTACTTTCACAGTAATTCCTGTATCTTCCACTTACCATGAAAGTACTTTTATTTGTGGGTGTCAATTTTTGTTGCTTTGCAAAAAATTATAGCTTGGTTGGTTTCTATATTTGTTGTTTGATGGTGTCTCCATTACTAGTGAAGTATGTAAAAATGGGTATTTTCTATAGTTTTAAATTTGTGATTTCATGAATTCCACAAAAATAAGAATCTGAAGAAACTTGCATAATGGTATATTTCTTGTAAGCAGTTGCGGTATTTGTTATTAAAGTTCTGATAGGTTCTTGAAATCAAATATAATGAAAGTTTGAAAAATACTTGAAAAATCACTACCTGTTGTCTTGCAAGCATCTGTCTGTATAGTTTAAAAATGGCTTTATCTATATCTCATAAAGCACTTGGTACATTTCAAGTAAACTAATCTACACAATATTAATGGCACTTTAACAGAGGCATGCTTTTGCTTAAAATTATCTATTGTGTTAGTGTTATAACATTGAAATACAATGCCATGAAATTTTATTTGTTTCACAAGAATTTGTGCTGTTGTTTTGAAATAATATTTCTTTATGTTACAGACATATGCTTTCTGCAGATACAAAAGAAGAGAGAATCAACTGGTGCAATAGAATTAACAGAGCTTTAGCAAACATAAGGACCTGGCATTCTGATGCTCTCCGACCAGTAAAACTACCGAACACAACAAATACCTGAGCCATTCAAATCAAAATAATGGACAAGATTCAAGTGCCAAATAGGTCTTGCTGCTGTTGAGACCTTGAGAGGAGTTAGTCCTCAAATCCTATAGCAATAAATGTGATATATTTTATATAGTGTAGTGTACGTGGTGGAAAGTTATAATAATGCTTCTATAATCAGCTACAATTAGGTTAACTTGGAGCATGTTATATCCTTTAGTGATATCCAAGATAAAGAAATGGGCTGGTTCCCTAGTGTACTGGCTTAATGCAAATACATGATTTCTATAACCCAGTCAAGTTATGGTCTTAAAATATAAGACTAAATATGTAGCCTTGGATCTCGGCATGCTGACTGAAAGCTTTGGATTTCAGTTCCCTGACTAAAAGCTTTGAATCCAATCTTGCTGACAAATGGCATTAAATAGAAAGCTTAAAATCCCAGTTTGCTGACAAAACTAGCTTTTGAATCAGCTCACTGACAAACAGTTAACAACACAGTTTTTTTTCACACCATAATAGTTTTGTAATAATACATGTAAGTATTGCTGTGAAAACGTCAAATCATTATGGTATAATAATTGTGAAATTATTTTTATTACTAAATAATTACAAATTCTGACAGTGTAAATTATATCAATAGCGAACAAATTTTTATCTAAGATTTTGAAGTTATAAATATTTTGCCCTTATTTTAATGCATGATTTGCTGTTTTAATGAATTATTTTATGTACATTTATTGTAGAACATCTTTGTTAATTATATTTTGTTTGTAATTATTGTTTCTTTGTTTATCAATATCTATCCATTAATTCTTATCTTTTACTTTTTTTCTATACTTTCTAAAGTGTTCTTATATCCACATTGTATTTCAGTCCAGTGATTGTAGAAAACAATTTTCATTTGCTAACATGTCTGAGATTTTAGAAAAGAATTTTCATTTGCCAAGTTGTTACAACTTCCACACAATTTCCATTTTCCCCTTTTAATACTATATAAGGTGGAGAAATGGGATTGTTATGAATTTTTTGCTTAAATGTAATTTTAAAAATAATTTCAGAAAAAAATGTTTAATGTCAATTTTAGTTTATTACTAAAGTAATGTGTCAAGGAAGTTGACAAAGAATGTGGCAAAATAAATAGTTTCCATAACAAGAACTAGTTGAATTTGAAATTTGTCACATCAGGTTAAACAAATTTTGCAAATGTTTGAAAGTAAGGCTTGCCGAGCTTTAAACATTTAAAAATTTATTTAACGAGATGTGAGAAATTTCATAATTAATGTGTTTAAGTTTCTTTTATGACTGGACGAAAAACACCGAAGATTGTATTCCGAATAAATTTGGCAGGAAATTTCAAAAATCTTGTTTTCCTCTCTGGAGGGAAGGACAAATGTTTGCACACCAATCAGGAAATGTGAAAACTGGATAGAAATTACAGAAATAATATTTCATAATGAACAATGAAGGAATATAGAGTCAGGGGTTAATCCCACCTTTTGTACACAGGGTCCTGTGCCTTTGAAATTGGGAAAATTCACGTGATTTGTTCAAAATTGGGAAAAATAGTTGTTAGTTCAACAGTTGATTTGTATAATGTGTGCTTTCTTTTTACTGCAAAGTGTGTTCAAAGTAATCATGCATCACATTATCAAGCTATGCAAACTGAACATTTTTATTTCTAGACTTTTTATAATTATTAAAAAATGGCAAGTAGCTCGGACTGTAGTGCCTTCAGTTTTACTGACGGTGCTGGTTTAAAAAAATCTAAACTCTGATCACGGGAGTAGAAATTTTCTCATGAAGACCCGGGCCCACACATTGAAGTTTCACATCCATAGTGAGTGAAACAAACACTTCATCTAGTAGAACGGCTTTTATATTTGTAATGAAATATTGAAATCATTTCTGATTTCTGTGTCTTGATAAGGTTATTAATCCACTGCATGCTGATTTTGGCAACTTCTGATACGACCTCGACAAATAAACAATCTGGTACCCGATACTAAGTAAGTAAGCGAAAAACTAACCGGAAATGAAGGAACCAGCGCAGGCATTCGGCCTTCCTCATGAGTTTTCATAACCGCAGTATCAGGTGACTGGTTTACCACTAACTGATAGGTGCCAGTCTATTTCATGTAAACAAACCCCCGATACTAAAAATATTTTAACGACTTGGTTGGACAAAAACAAAATTGGGAATTTTATACCTTGAAATTGGGAAAAATGAGGTGTTTTGTCCATTGGGAATGGGGCCAAAATTCGGCCCCAAAATGCACTACAGATTAGGCCCTTGGAGTAAATGCGAATGAGACAAAATCTCTACAAGGCTCATAAAAATGCATAAAATGAAATTATGAGTAGAATTTAGGAGATTGGCAGTGAAAAAAAAAGTTTTGAAATGGATAAGGCAAGTAGTTCCATAATTTGACTGAAATGTCATTACATGACTAGAGAACTTTCTTATATTCATAACAAACTGTAATTTTGTTATTTTTACGAGAAACATTTGTGAGATTATCTCCCTTTACCAAGTTAGCTATATATGGTCAATGAGAAGATAACTTAATTGGCACATCAATGAACCCACTTTGATATTGAAATTTAAATTAACTTCCCCTTGACTATATATAGCTTACTTGGTACAGGTAGATAATCCACTAATGTTTCTCATGTCGGGAAATCAAGTCTTGTAGAAACTGAACATTTATTAGGTTGCAAAAGGAAAGAAAATTTCCACTTGTTAATATAAAGTAATAGTTTTATTTATAAATGCAGAGATAAGATTGACTTTGATTTAAAAAAAAAGCAACTTGTATGTTATAGCCCTGTGTTTACATATAATTCATTAATTGTGAAACAGTAAAACTTATCTAGGTTAATGACAGACTAACACTTCTGGTCCTGCCCAAAAATTTAGGGATATATCTGTTTATTTATGCACCCTAATTAAAATTCGATGCATTTACAATGAATTGTAGATATTGACACTTTGCACAGATTGATTACATATTTATTTTTCACATTATGTCATAGCACAAATTATTCTTTTATTAAGAAGTTTAAAAATTATATTCTGAATGAGCTAAACCTTTTACAAGCTGGCAGTGTCCAACATTCGATCCAAAAAATAGTAACAAAAAATAGAGAAGAAAATGCACATCTCTGTGCAAGTATACAGTGTACATGTATGTATGAACTCATAGAAATGAAAAAGAAATTAGACACCCAAAACATATATACAAATTCAGTTTGAAAAATTGTGAATGAGATGTGCATTAATTGTCAACTACCTAGGAATAAACTTCACATGAGCTCATATGAAAATCAAATACCAAGAATATTAACACTGTTGCCAGTTGACTTGTATTTTGATAATTTGGCCCTTTCACTGCCACTAATGATTTTTCCCATGATTCAGGGGGTAGGTTAGTTCCTACATTTTTCTCAATATATGGTATTAATTCCGAATTTGTCATTTGTGTCAAGAACAAAATTCTCTGTTATTGATTTTCAATGAATGGAAATTAGTGTGAGGACACCTATGTGCATTTTGCAAAGAGTTAGTGAGTGATTTCTCATCATTTATTTTACATCAGTTCAAACACATTGACTGGACTTTTTTTTATTTATACATATTTTAATTGCTAAATTAATAAGCAATTAGTTTGAACAAAAGTTTTACCAACATAATAAAAATCTCCCTCTGGACTTTTGTTGGTGAAATTAGAACATAAAATATAAGACAACATTTGTTGAAAAATTAAATTATGTTTAAATAGTTAAGAAAGAATTTAGTAAATTTCACAGATGCTGAAATATTTTTTGAATTTTTAAGTGTTAGTAATAGAAGGAATAACTCACAGCAAGACATTTTGTATGTTATAGTCTTGTATTGTGATAGTCAGTAATCCATATATTTTTCTATTAATATGTGATTTCAGTTTGAATCTATGCTGTCCAATTCAGTAATATTATCTAAAGAAATGACATCTAGGGTTACTGTTATCAGTTATTTATTTTTTACATATGTTCCACCTATATTTGTTTCCTTCAAGGTGCAGAGACTGATTAAAGAAAATTCATTGCGATCCAGAGTCATTTTCCCATAAATTTCTGGATAAAACCCCATCATTATACTATTAATGACAATAAAAGTGTACTGTATTAAATGCCATTTAGAATGTAAAAGAAGTATTTCTGATTTATATTTTTCCATAAATGGACTGAAATATTTCCCAATAATTATATCCTTGAAACTACAGGATTAAGCATGAGACAACATATGAAAGTAATTGAGATCATGTTTGAACTTTTTTGACATTTGAAAACTTTCTTTTCTTGATTTTTTTTAAGTGTGTCATGCTAAAACATTTTTATTATACTAATAATAAAAAGAAATACAAACAGTGACTTTTATCTGGTTTATTGTGAAAATGAAAAAGACACCTTGATATCTTGGGAGGTTTATTACAACATGGAGATAATAATGTAAGTGCAACTGAACTGTCAGTCTAATAAACGATCCAGGAACAGTGGCAACATTGGAAACGCCCAAGAAACAATCACACCACATAAGTACGGAACAGAAAAGAAAAATGACACACATACAGATGAACAACACAGACCAAATGAAAACCATGAATGAGATCAGGTGCACTGGTATGAGTAAGCATCTCCTGCTTCTTCTAAGACATCTGCTGTATTGAAAATGTCAACTCCTATAGTAAAGTTAAATCCAGTAGGGGCAAATACAAATTTTAACTGTAAAGGGAAAGATCTGTTGTCATCTGGAAACGGATATCCCATAGAGGTCCAAAAGATTGTAATGTCAATAACGTGCAGCACTAAAAGTTGAGAAGCAATGAAAAATAAAAATGGGTGTAAAAAATCAGAGCAATAAAGCAGCAAATTCAAAACATAATTTACATGCATTTACATCGATACACTGATCCATTCCATGATACAAAGTGGCATCTAATGTCCATAGCATGATCAGAGGAAAGGAAAAGGAAATCTGTTAGACATACCGGTACAACAAATTTAAGAACACACATGCCCAAAGGCAATCTGTAAAAGTATTTTAAGTTCTGAAGTGTTGGGAAAAGTTGTTTTGCAACACAAGCTGCATAGTTAAATGCGTTTTCCCCCATAAGTATTACCACAGAATCTTTTAAATGAGAGTACATTGTGTATGTATTATTGCATTGCTTTGGTTATCAGTTACAGAGACCGGTATTGCCAAGGGTATTTTCAGATCTTGCAGGTTCTTGAGTTGTGCAGGAACAAATACAGCCTTGTTATACTAGTCCCACAGTGGTGCTTTTTTAACAGATATCAACAATATTTCTCTATGAATAATTAAAATCTGTAAATTTTACATTTTTGGCACAATGTGCACAATTAGAAATATTTGTGAAACACATTAAATGCTTTGAAACAGCTTGCAAAACAATATAAAACTAAGGTAACAGCTCTGATAAGGCAGGATCACACATCTAGTGAGCAGTGATCACTAACAATTTTCAAGTTGCCATCAAGTATTGTTAAGGATTGTTGACCGTTGATCTTGTTTAGTTGTACTCTGCAGTTGGGAAATACTTTGGAATTTCTTTAATGATCTTCCATGGATATGATCCACTTCACTCCTGTTCACTCATAGTAGATCTAGCAGCATTTTTGAAGACAATTTTGATTTGTTGCAAATATGCTTAGCTAAATCCAATCAGAAAGCTTTTATGCCCTGCCTACGAAGTGGGGGTTGGTGTATATATATATGTAGTTTTCCAGTATATTGTCCATGTGTCTACATATTTGTGTAATGCTCAGATTAAGGTTGCAGGTAGTTATACCTCCTGCAAACAAAGTTTTTGGAGTATATAGGAATCACCCTGTCCGTCTGTCTGTCCACACTTCTTGTAAGCACAACTTCTAAACCACTTGAAGGATTTTGTTGAAACTTTACACAAAGAAAGGACACTATATGGAGATGTGCACAAAGGAATTTAATTATTGTCCGAAACCAGGAAGGGGAGATAATTTGGTTTTGAATTTTCGTTGATTCCCTGTGTATGGGGTACCTCGTAAGCACAACTCCTCTTAAACCACTGTAAGGATTTTAATGAAACTTTACACAAAGAAAAGACACTATTATATGGAGATGTGCATGAAGGAATATAATTATTGTCCAAAACCAGGAAGGGGAGATAATTCGACTGTAGCTTTTCGTTGATTCCATAAGTATGGGTTACCTTGTAAGCACAACTCCTCTTAAACCACATGATGTGCATGAAAGAATATAATTATTTTCTTAAACCAGGAAGAGGAGATAATTTGACTTTGACTTTGACTTTCGTTTATTTCCTATGTATGGATTACCTAGTAAGCCCAAGTCCTCTTAAACCACTGGATGGATTTTGATGAAACTTTACACAAAGGAAGAACACTATATGGAGATGTGCACAAAGGAATATAATTATTGTCTGAAACCAGGAAGTATAGACAATTAAACATTGACTTTTCGTTAATTCTCTATGTATGGGTTACCTTATAAGTGCAACTCCTCTTAAACCACTCGAAGGATTTTGAAGCAACTTAAGACGAAGTAAGGACACTATATTAAGATGTGCATGAAGGAATGTAATTTTTGTACAAAACCAGGAATTGGAGATAATTTGACTTTGACTTTTTCATTCCTTCTGCAATGATTTTTTTCAAAGAAATAATTCAAAGTATAGATGTTTCGAAATCAAGCTGTTGGAGAGACACACTTTTTTCATCGTTGTTCTCTTGAAAAGTTGTTTTTAAAGTGTTGTAATGAAATTTCTGTAATGCTTTTAATTTTTGTCTAAAATGTCAAAGAGGCTAAAAAAGGGCGAATTTTATATTTGTCCGATTTCGAAAGAGTATTCTCATTTGAACCCTTGTGAAAAGTTCTTTCTTGAAGATTGTATTATTTATTGTGTCCACACCTGTATTGTGTCCCCACCCACTTAAATTTGCACTTGCCATATGGATTCAGGGTTCAATGAGCAGGGCGATGTATTTTGCTGCCATTCAGCGACAGCTCTTGTTTACCTTAAAGAGGTTTGAATGCTTGATGAAACTTTGTTTACAGATGGCCATGATGTTAACTGTAACATTTTTGAAGGAAAAAAATGCTCTGACCTCAAGGTCATGGGTCATTGACTTAGAATATTAGGAGTGAATACTGTGGATGTACTTTTATTTGTGGGCACCAATTTTCGTGGTTTCTATAGACGTTTTCAGAAATTGGTAAATTTTGGTTATCTCCCCTGATCACGATAGGTCCGCCATTAAGAGGTAGACGGGTACCACACAGAGTACATTACTTATACTGATAAATAATTTGGGAAAAAACACCTTCCTATAGCTTTTATTATTTCAAGACATTAGTTTGTTTCATCTACATTTGAAAAAAGTTTTAATAGAGCATTGGTATTTTTTAAGATTTATTATTAATTATAAAATTTATAGGATTATCCAGAATTTAAAGTAAATCCAGAGACATATAGATAGGTATCTGTAAATCTTACAGCACACGTACTAAAATATTTCACAGAGTAATTGTAAAACCTGAAATGTTACATGTAACACCCAATAAACAAGTTGTCAACCTTTCCTGTGAATCTGGGACTATTTATGTTATATTAGTCCCAGTGTGAATATACTCTTATGTTGTCCCAATTAACACAGGTACCAGTATGCAAGCTACTCTTAAATCTAGCTGAATGTGTAAAAAAATCAACAAGTTTTAAAATAAGCAAACAGTTTATCAAAAAAAAAAAGATTTTCGATAAAAAAGGAATAAATGAAGAACAAGAGACACAAAAACATTTGTAATTTGTATAGATAGTTTTACCTGTCTTAAAATATTTACTTCAAAGACATAATCTCAAAAGAACTTTAATAGAAAATGGAAAATAGGCGAATTTCGCGGATGTAATGTGGCAAAGTGGAATATCATTATCAAACAACGTCAGAATACACCTTTTTGGAAGACATACTGAACAATCAGTTCGGTAAGGGGTAGATAACTCGTACCATACTATCAGTGATGTAATAGTAAAAAAATTAACAAGTTGATGTTATAAATTATGTAAATGATAACGATTGTTTACACTGGACATGTCTGGAGATAATTTGTAATTATTTAACTTGTTTAAACTAGGAATTTCGGTTTCAACAAGGTAATGCTTTTAGGTTACAAATAAAAAAACCAAGGATGAAAAAAATTAAAAATTAAAATATACATGCATGTTGACTATCTTTTGTTCAATTATTTCATACCCACGAAATTTAAAGGACTGTAAGGTTTTAACTTTTCATTTTTTCCCTTTTTTTTGTTTTTGTATATTTTTTCCTCTTTTTTTTTGTTTGGTTTTTGTTTTGTTTTATTTATTTATTTTTTTTTGGGGGGGGGGGGTGGTGGTGGTGATATCATAGACAGTGTATTGTCAAAAGATTATCTCACTTTTAAAACTTTTAAGGGATATAACATTAAGATTTGGCCTTGATGATGTTACAATGACCGAGTGACATTACTCTTTTTGGATAAAAAATGTAAAAGGTCCTTTCATTTGTTAATTTGGATAAATCTTTACAATTAGTCATTTTCTAATCTTTATTCTAATTGTTACGAAATATATTTGTGTAAGAATAATTGCTAACTTTGGAATATACAGATGCCAAATAAAATATGGAAACTTAATTCAGCGACTTCGAATCTATGTGAAATATTAAGCTAGTTCCCAGAAACAGAGACTGTGTGATTCGGGTTCAGAAACACCCTGTCATTATATCATTGTCGAAACCTGTAAGGAAGTTTTTACCCAAAGATATTCATTCATAAAGGTTTAATCGACAACTAAATACAATTTACAATTGTTAGGCTCCAAATTCATTCTTTAAGTTTTACAAAGGACACGCGCAATTTACGTCCTTGGTTTTACATTTTCTTTTTTAGGCCTTTGGTATAATGTAGTTAGATAAATTATTTGGGGAATGTATAAGGGCATATAAGTTGTTCCTTTTAATGAACAAATACAGGGATATGGAGTATATGTACATGGCAAAAAATTCCTATAAATACATGGTAAGATTATAATGTTCTTCATCTTGAAGTCACCATGTGGCCTTAAACAAAGAGCAAACCCTCATAGTAAGTTCAAGACAGCCCTATAGCTCCGGTTTGAGCGGAATTCACTAGCTAAATGTTGAACAACGCTACATCCATCCCCCGTTTTACATTATTTTTGTCATGGATGCAACAAGCATACTGTGACATATCGGGCAAAGTACTCTTACAAACACTGTCATCCGTTGCCCTACAAGGGACCAATAGAAAATACAACATATAAACGATCACAGGGCACTCTTCGAGTTGATTGTAAGAAAACTTAGCAAGTTAATTCGGGACATGCATATGTGGGCATTTACAGATGGCTAGAAAAATAGTTTAATTTATGCAAAACAAGAAAGCCAAATGTTGAATTTAGATAGTGCATTCATAATACACAAATACACCATAACTGACACACCTCAAGCACGAGGACTCCACACTGCACCAGAGACAAACTCCACGATAAATGAACAAATAAAGGGATTTGGAATAAATGCACATGGGGCAAAATCCCTATAAATACATGGTAAGATTAAGCTGGGACTAATATAAGAGGGTATGAATGCCCTTTATCGTTAACCGTCAAACGCCTCTTTTCAGCTATCGTTAACGTCAAATGGGTCAAAATTTTACCGTTAATCGTCAAAAAATATTAGCGTAATTCGTGAAATTACTTGAATTTTGTACCGTTATCGTTATTTGGAGATAAAAAAAATATCGTCATTCGTCAAAACAAATTTTTGTAGAAATATTTAGCAAATTTATCGGGAAGCCATGAATATTACTGTTAACCTCATTTGGCCTAATTTTTTACCGTTAACCGTCATCAGGATACCCCCATTCCAACCCTCATATAATGTTATATTAGTCCCAGGATTAAGCAAATGGAACGACACATTGTCTGTGAGTATCATTTAAAAAATACATGCAAATTATTGCAATATCCCGCAAGGTTCAGACAAAAATAAGTTAAACACAGATTAATGTTTTATCTTATTTTTTCTATTTTATAGTCGAATGGTATTAATATAGCTACAGTCCAAAAGATTGTCTGATCGCATGCGTCAGCCAAAAAACAGACAAGGCAGTGATAAGGGCCATCAATTGCATTTGACTGATTTCTTGCCTTATCTATAGAATAAGGTTACTGTATTCAAGTTCAGAATTTTATGGCGTCAATTTAAAATTTGAGGGTCACAAACCGAGCTTATTGTCTACGCTAGTTCAATCTGAACGGAAGTTGTATTGAATATCAATAAAATGATACAGTCTGATAGGGCAGGTCTACCCAACCTAAAAACATACAAATAAATAAAAAAAATAAAGATTTATAGACTATCTGAATAAGAGGACGACCACTTGATTTTCGGGGGGGGGGGACTTAAGCGATTTTGCCTCGACAATTTAATTATTTGGAACAAAAAAATTATTTTCACCAAATGTCACATCAAAATAATTTATTTGCAATTGCAACAAAAATTAAATTCTAAAAATCAATATTAAATTATTTACTTTCATAACTTCGTAACAAGTACGATTAGAATATATATTTTTACTGGCATCCAAATTAAATTATTTTATTTACAAAATCGCCCAAGACCCCCTCCCCCAAACACACACACACACACAAATTAAATGTTCGTCCCCTAATGAAAATATAGAAGACTCTTGCGGCTAGAGTAGTCGACAAAAATGTAACAAGTTTTCACTATACATTTGTTTTAACAATGTTTTATAAAATGCACGAAATAAAACCCGCCTGCATCATTGGCCTTAAAGTTATTCCTAACATCCAAATACATGTGTTTGATGTTATCATATTAATGACACAATTAACACCCGATATTGATATAATTTACACACAGTGGGGGTAGTATGGTTTTCTTGCATTTTATTGAAAATTTCATCATTTTGAACCTAAAAGTGACCGGTGATAAATTAATTTTATTTTGAAATAAAAAATATCCTAGTAAACGGCATTATTTCTTGTTTCCAGTGGTATGAACGCCCAATTTGAGTTATAACTAGAAGTATTTTTAATTAAAGATTGAAATGATGCACTGACTTGAAATTAAGCTGGAATATACGTAGAAAGTGGCCAATTTTAGTAGTAATTTTCGAAGTTAAAGTGACCGGTCTTTTAGTAAACCGATTCAATTTTAAAAAGCATCAATATGAAGAAAACTTTTTAAAGTTCCAACTCTGATGAACGCCGAAACGAAATTTTCAAAATAAGTACTTTAATTTTTTGTTTGAAAGCGAAGTTCTGTATAAATTCATATAAAAATTTATCGAGATAACTGGTATCGTCCATCTTTGTGCGCCCCACTGTGCCGAACGAATTCTTGTACATGTGTGTATTGCACGAGTTTTACTCGAAAAATGTAACCGACAACTCAGATACAACGTAATTGTAAAAATTTGAAGCTTACGGAGAGTCCCGTTTTCAGATATCAAGATATTCAAACAAGGCAAATATAACACTTAATGCAATACACATAACTTACAGAACAGAACACATCATGACCATATTTGAAGCCAATGGGGAGCTCTTTTTTTATTAAAAAAAAATATACGATTAAGCTTATTAAACTATGAGAAATGCACATTATGCAATATACCTACAGCAAAGCCGAAGGAGGACCCGCTATAAGCAATACACATAAAACGTTTCTACATTCAGGAGTTGTAACCAAATAATGAAACTTGTAAAGAAATCATCCAGCAGAACAGTAAAAACACAAAATAAAATTTTAATCTTAAAAATATACCTTGATTTGACTTATGTTTTACAATTTTCAAACCACTCAAATCCAATAAATAAAAGTTTATTTAGTAAATCAACTGAATGCAAACCATCAGTCATTGCCATAAAAAATTGGAATGATGCACTATTTCCTTTTCTTTTTGGAAAATGTGATAAACAGTACACACAGATTTTACAGAAAAAGTAACCCTTATTTATTTTTTCCTATTTTTTTTAAATTCACAATGACTTTTCAATTTATACCTAAAAGAAGAAATATTATTCATAATCTGGAAGGTTTTTTTTTGCTAATGAAGTATTTAATACCGGAAGATAATGTGTATTTGGAATTAGAATAAAAACGGAAATATTGTTAACAAAAATAACGTAAAAGCTTTATCAAATATATATATTTATCAAAGTTTATTGCAAATAAGTGTGATTTACTCATATAAATAGAGATTTATTCCAAATATGTGCATAATATTACAATCTATTTTTATGTGCCTAATATTACAATCTATCTTTATGTGTATTCCGATGTCGAAAAAATAAATAAATAAAATAAACAACAGTGCCGAAAAATTTATATTTCTTTATTCTTTTAATTTATTCTTGGGCAAAATCATTAACTGATACGTGTTTCTATTTTCATTTTGGGTGCATCTCGTGAATACGGTACCTATAAATTTCAAATTTTTAAAAGCATATTTCTACACTTAAACGTTAAATATCTGCCTTGAAACTTATTTGATGCCATACTGTTATCTTTTATCTTTTCAACGACTCTATTAACATGTTTCTTACATGTTGAATAAACAGGTAATTAACAATTTAATTACCCCATCTGTGGCGGTACCATTCAATAATGAAGTAATCGAAAAAGCCCGAGTCGGGTCAGATCTGTCTACCTGTGTCGGATTTAGTGTTCCGAATGGAACAAGATGGCGGCCCCCACTATTTCAATTCTGAAAACGTCTATAAATATCACTGTTTCGTGGGTAGTTAAATTCATGGTTTCGAATTTGTTTTATTGAAACACAAGGAAAAAATGCATTTCGTTGGGAACTTAATTTCGTGGTTAAAGCGAACCACGAAATCCACGAAAATTGGAACCTCACGAACAATAGTAATTTCACAGTATTTGATATTTTACAACAGGTCAAGGTTTAAGTTGAAGGTAGTTTATCTTGAAGGAGATTTGATATCCTACTGAAACCGCCATCGAGAACAATTGTTTTAACATTCGACCCTATTGAAAAAAGATCTTCTCCTCTGAAACTGCTGAGCCAGTTTTAACCAAACTTAACCACAATTGTCCTTAAAAGTGTTTTTCAGGTCCGCGCTATATCCAAGGTGGCTGCCAGCGGGAAACATTGTTTTAACATTTGAGCATATGGGAAAAAACATTCAAATATCTTCTCGGTTGTAAATTCTAAGCCAATTAGAACGAAACTTGGCCACAATAGTCCTTAGGTGGTCCACTACAAAACTATATCTAAGATGGACGCCAGCAGGAAACATTGTTTTAACATTGATCCTATGGGAAAACACGTTCAAAGATCTTCTCTTAAACTGTAAAGCCAATTGGAACCAAACTTAGCAACAATAGTCCTTAGGTGGTCCCTACAAAAAAATGTTTTTTTTTCAGGCCAGGCACTATATCCAAGTTGGATTCCAGCAGTAAACATGATAAAACATTGAACCCTATGTGTAAACACTTTCAAAAGATCTTGTTCACTTCAACAGCTTTGCCAGTTGGAGCCACAATAGTCTTTGGGTGATTTCCTGCAGAAAAAGGATCCAACTGAAATATTTTCAAAGGTCTTGTCCGCTGAGACCACTTGGCAAAATGCATATATGGAACTCTGGTTTGATATAGACCCGTTAACAAAAACTGTTTATGTAAGCCAGGGTCCAGGCGAGCAAAACAGGCTCTTGAGAGCCTCTTGTTTTATGCCCCGCCACAAAGTGGAAGGGGTGTATATAGATTTACCCTTGTTCGTCTGTTCTGTATGTACGCACGTCCGTCCGTATGTCCTGATTTTAAGTATGCGTTTGGGTCAATATATATATTAGTAACCTCTGGTAATATTTAAATAATATTACATCACTACATGCACCCTGAGTAGTACCACCAGATTCACCTTCAATTAAGATCCATGAGCTACATTTTACGCTTGAATGACTTTTGTTAAATTTGGCGTTTCAACAACTACCCATCATACCATAATTTTATTGCCTTGATGAGTACTACCCAAATCATTGACATTTAATTGGCTTTGACCTATAGTTTACGCTTGGCTGACTTTTGTTACATTTTGCGTTTAAGTTCATTTCTCCACAACTAAACATATAAAACTAAAGCTATAACAATGATAGTGTATCTAATTAATTGCCTTGATGAGAACCATCCATATTGGAGACAATTAGGTGCCTTTGACCTACATTTTACGGTTGAGTTACTTCTGTAAAATTTGTGTCCTAAGTCTATTTCTAAACAATTGTACAACATATCACTATGATGTTTCATGAAATTAATTATCTGGATGAGAGCTACCTGATTCTTCGACCATTGTGGTGGCTTTGACCTACATTTTATGCTTGAATGGCTTTGTAAAATGTTTGCATATAGGGCCATTTCTTAACTACTCATGATTGACTAGGTTTATATATTGAAATTAATTTGACGGCGGGGCATTTGTGTCTTATAGGCACATTCTCTAGTTTCAAATTGAATTTCGAAAATCTTTTGATTCCAATTTTCCCGAAACTGTAAAACCTTTTAATTTCGGAATTTTACTTTGCAACCATACATTTTTAAATTTCTCTTTATCAAAACACTAATTTTCAAAAACTAAATTGCAAAAAAATATTGATTCCAATTTTGGTAAATTTCCTGAAACTCTCAAAGACCAGTTCGTTTTGGAAATTCTGCATAGCAACAATGTGAATTAAATTCATTTCAGTTAAAATAGTTATTTTTTTATCTCGGATTTCAAAAACTCTTGATTCCAATTAGGTAAATGTCACGATATCCTTCAAAGTCAAGCAACCATGACTTTGCACTCACTTCATCTGTTTGACACCAAAAAAATTGCAGTTCATGCTGATCCAAAGGGTCACTGTGAGTTATTGCCATCACTTGGCGTCTATCGTTGGTTTGTTTAACTTTCACATTTTCCCGTCTGAAACAACTGAAGAAAAAAAACTTTACAGTAATGGTGTATGGAAGGTCCTGTTCAAAGATTGCTCATATCTTCCGATCCGAACTGAAGTTTAACATTGGACTCGATGGGAAAAATCACATATCTCCCCGGAAATCACTGAAGCAAACAAAACCAAACTTTGGAGGGAAGGATTACTGGAATTTTCTCTACAATACTGACTGCCAGCGCGGAACTTACTTTTAACACTGGAGCTAAGGGAAAAATCACGTTTTCATCAACCCTGAAAACACTAAAGCAAATTTAACCAAACGTATGGAAGGTCCCTTACCAAGATTGCTCATTTCATTCTTATTCGAAAAAACTTGGCAACGGGCGCAGAACTGAGGTTTTACATTGGATCCTATGGGAAATCACATTTTCATCTTCTCTGAACCACTGAAGCAAATTCATTCAAACTTAAAACACGGTGCATAGCCATAACGGATTCTTTCGGATGGACAGGATTCTTTTGGATCGCAGAACGGACATTTTCAGATTTTTTTATCAAAATGACATGGGAAATGGGGCAAAAATGTAAAAACTGTAAAAAAGGAGATGCACATGTATCAATCTAAATGTATCACGGAATTGTTGGACATTTATTCAATGCTTTTGATTAGATGATATTAGAATATCTCATCATGTGCGATTTGCTATGAGACCTGTTGATTTCGTAAGCGTTTACATTGATTTTCTACATCAAAACGGTATGTAAAAAAATAGTTTCTTGTTTGTCAGTGAATAGTATCATTCAATTTTGATATGAATACCCGTTTCCATTAAAAAGAATGAAAAATGACAATATAGATGATACTTTGTTTGAAAGGGTGGAAAAGGACTCTTTATGAATCAAGTAATTTTGGCACCGGATTACTTTCCGATCTTTATGGCACAGGACACTATAAGATGGGAGGTTTTCTATTCAGTAAGACAAAACGTTGGTTATGGTTATTTAAGAAGTATTTATTTTCAAAATCGTGACTTAGGGGCCATGATGATGCTTTCATGCAACTAAAGCTGAAAAATAACATCAAGGTGTAAAAAAAGTAATAAACATGATGATTTTGGAAGTTAATGAGGGGTCAGTTTGCGGGAAAATTTTGTCACGAACAGTGATGCTAAAATATCAAATTAAACTTGCTCAAATAATAATAATGTTTATTGATGCTATTTTTTACCCTTGCAGGTTGACAGCATACATATACAAAACACGAACAATTATAAACAATGAAACATATATACATTTAGAACAATAAAAATTATGCATCTATTTTGAGTCCACTCTCCTCAGTGCTAGTGACTTTTGAATGAAAGGGGCAGCAAGGTGCATAAGACAATCAGACGACAAAATATTTTCCAAAAATCTCCTTGTATTTTTTTCCATCAATTGTGGATTCATATTTTTTATTTTGATAAAAAAATCTTTTCTTAATGATTCATTCTTTTGACAATGGAAAAAGAAATGCTCCTCATCCTCAATTAAATTTTTGTTACATTGTTTACAAAAGCGCTTTTCTCTGTTTATTTTATTATATCGGCCTCTTTCTATTTTTAAAATATGGTCACTTATTCTCATTTTAACAATAAATTTTCTGTTTTCAAAATTTGAATTTTCAATATAAGGTTCTAAAATGTAGTTTTTCTTAAGTTTGCTGTAAAGATAGAGCTTATTGTTAATAGTTAAAGATTTCAATTTATCAAAAAATAGATTTTCATATTTATCCATTAATGTTTTTTTCAAATGGTTATATCAAATTAATAATTTGAAGTAGGAACCAATTGTAAAGACATAGCTTAGAAACTTCTGATTCTTAAATTTGAAGGTTCTAGGAACCAATTGTAAAGACATAGCTTAGAAACTTCTGATTCTTAAATTTGAAGGTTCTGTAAAAAAAAAA
>MJUU01025546.1:4849-23958 GCA_002080025.1 Modiolus philippinarum
GAAAAAAGGAAGAGATCAGCTAAAAGTGGCGCGCAGTTAGTTCCCATGGGAATCCCGATTGTCTGTTGAAAAACACGGCCTCCAAATTCGACAAAAATATTATCTATTAAAAATTCCAACATCTTGATTACGTCATTCTCAGTGTACTTCTTGTTTGACTCAGTGTGGTTCTTTACAAAATATGTTTTGTCTTTCCCTACTACTAAATAAGTGTATCTGCGTTCTCCGTTTTTAGTGCAGAAACATTGATGTATCAAATCCGAAATTACTGTTTTCAATTTATTGTGTGGCAGGGTAGTATAAAGAGTAGAAAAATCAAAGGTTTGTATGCTGTGGCAATGGGTAAGACTGCTAGAGGATAGCTGTTCGAGAAGATCTTTAGAATTTTTTAGAATCCACATCTGATTGACGCCGCTCGTGGAGTAGACTTTATCACAGTAACTTTTTAGGCCATCTCTGACTGCGGTCAATAAAGTGGTAAGGAGCTTAGAAAGTGGCTTAGTGGTGCATCTGGAAGACCCCGCGATAAATCTCTGTTTGTATGGGTTTTTATGAAGTTTAGGGACCCAGTAGATGTAGGGGAGCTGATTGTTATCATCATCCGCTTTGATGCCAAAGGATGCTAAAACAGAGTTGTGATTTTCTATAATCTCCTCCCTTGATAGTGTAGTGGGAGTATAAGTAGGGTTTCATGATGAACTGTCAATTCCCATCTCCTTAACCAGACAGTCAAGATAGTGTTTCTTACACACGAACAGTATGTTGTTAGAAGCTTTGTCTGCAGGGACAATGACGTAATTTTCATGGAGGTTGTCCATAGTTTTCCTAACGAGGGGATCTTCAAATATACTGGGATTTCTGGATTTCATTGATGTTTTTAAACGCCGAAATGAACGAAGAAATGAAGAGAAGATATAAGAGGGCTTGTTGGAGACAACTCTATTTTAACTGTTCGAAATGAAACGTCAAGAAAATTAATACGAAGCTAAGTCTTGGGGGAGTTTGTTGTAGAATGGATAACATTATATATAACGGAATGAATTATTGGTAAAGTTCGCTCAGGAAAACAGAAAGATGGTCACAACTGTGGTCCTTTTGTTTTAATGCAGACATGATTTTTTTTCTATTTACATGTAACCAGAAATTCTATTTTTTTAATTGAAAAAAAAATGCTTGAAAAAGTATTAAACGTTGTATAAGCAGTAGGAGAATTATAGTTTTGCATCTGCTATTTTTACCTTATAAAATTTGGAATAATTATTTTATGTTTATAACATATATCAATCAGTAATTTCTTTGTCTTCTGGATGCTTTTCTTTAAGTTGGTCTGATTTACTGATCTGAAAATGTAATAGAAAGCTATAGATAAAAAAGTTTGAGCCCAATAAAATAACATAATCTTAAATAACATGGCGCTAGCCATCAAAATAGTTGCAGCATGTGAGAGAATTAAAGTTTTTTTTTGCATTTTGTCTGCACAAATCCATAGTCTTTGTGACGTTTCCTTTAAAAACGATGTTCAAATTTGATACCAATTCTGAACATTTCTAAATATTATGTTTTGCAATGTTTAATATTCATGCTTACTGAATATAATTTTACAACCATGATAAAAATGCAAATACTTTATTCTAATGTAAGTGAGATCCGAACCAAAACGAACAATCGGGGAAAAATATGCAAAGACATAACATGATTATGACACAGAAAAAAATGACGACACAGTCTTAAAAAAACATGATCAAGTTAAGGTGCACCGGCAGAGAAAGCACCCACAAGATGATGTCGACTCTAAAACTTCAAGTTATGAGTGACATACCCTATTAGTGAGAAACCGGGCTCTATCAAAGAAGTCACTGTATCGACCACAGGCCCTTTAGTAGCCAATGAGCTGGGAGATATAAACTCAATATGCGAGGGCTGTTGGAATGTTTCTACAAAAAAAATGGCAATATAAAAAGGGAAAAAGAAAATTTGACTATCGGAAAAGTGAAGTTATCGCGACAAGTTTGTCATCAGCTTAATTTGATGCCTACCTCTGTTGTCAATTTCAAGATGAAGGTTAAGGAATCAGGTCAGTGTGGAAGTGTCTGTAGTATCCTTAATTTATAGCTCTTTTGGGCGGATCAGATGAAATAAAACCACCAAAGCGAGAGTAGTGATAAAATATTCATATAATGGCCTTGCACCTGAATCAGATTTCAGGGGTTTCGGACACATAGCTGCTGGGCGCTTCCCTAGTTGGATAAGGGAATGCCCTGTCGTTGCGTGGTAGTCAGGTCATAAAACATAAAGCCTAGTCGCGAACCTGTGTGAAG
The DNA here is from genome assembly GCA_002080025.1 of Modiolus philippinarum. Lineage (NCBI taxonomy): Eukaryota > Metazoa > Mollusca > Bivalvia > Mytilida > Modiolidae > Modiolus > Modiolus philippinarum. Next base: position 7,168 of record MJUU01025546.1, read on the forward strand.
AAACGCCACGTTCTATGCAGTATAAAGACCCTTCAATATGGTGTACACTGGGACTCGTATAGAAGGCTAAATTTCCTGCCCGTACCCATTTCTCCCCTTTTCCAGTGGCAATAAAAACTTGTTTTCTCTGTTGTCCCTTCCATCTTTGTTTCCTTCTGCTCTTACTTTTGTAAGTTGAATTAACTTGTTCTCGTCCTGAAATAGCTGAAATATTGCTCACTGAACATTTAATTCTAACTAATCAATCAATCATTAATACTAGAGTTCCGAGTTCGTGCTGTTTTTATGTGAAGGTAAAAATGGAACTGTCGCGTGATCATTTGTTAGGCTTCCTCGGTAAGCCCAACATGAGACACGTTTACCAAAATAATTTAATTTTACTACAATAAATCTGTTACTTAATCACTACTGAAACGATTTGAATTTTTTACGAACCCAAAATAACCGTAAACAATGTCATCAACCGACCCCGATATCTTGTAATAAGTACGGATTGCATTTGACTCTCTGCATATTTCAATGACCACATTCATCAATACGCCTTAAAACAACATGTAAAAAACAACGAAGTACGATACTGTTATGAAAAACAGAAGGTTGGTATTATGAGTTACAACAAATAACAAAAAACAACAGGGGCCTATAACAAATAGTGACGTCGTGTTGTCAAAGAATTAGATAAGTTGATCTCGGAAATAGAGTATTCTCGTGTCAGAAACTCAAAGAAACACGCATAAAATAATAAAAACCAATCTGACCGTAAAGGTTTGTGAATAATAAATGAAGATTGGCAGGTAAATATTTTTTGCAATATCAGAACTGACATGAATAAAAATCAGCAAATATAAGTGTTTTATAAATAAAAAATGAACAATTATCGAGCCAAACTTTGGTGTATTAATTTATGCCTTACACGCAATATTTAACCGATCGATTGCGTCACTTTTTTTTATATTTACCTGAAGTATCCCAAGGTATTTCTCTGCTACAATCAATTGAAAGGCCAAGACTGTTAAAAAATCGTTTCATAACTTATAATTTGTCAATAGTCATAAATGTACAATATTCATGCATACTAATATATGGTTTTATATGAAGGTATTTAAAGAATATGATATTAGCAAAAGTAATTAAGAGGTCAATTTCAATGCAATAATTATGATATCGAATATGAAGGGCAGCACCTGACACCAATTAACTTGAACCAAAATACACTGTCTTGCAAATATCTGCATTCATGCTCATTCTGGCCTAGGAACAAAGGGCTTGAATATACAGCATATTCATTTGGTGTAGGGTATGCAAAAGTTCTTGTAAGCACTATCGGATTATTTTTAGCTTTGTAAAATATCTGTCTGCATTTGTAAAATATTAAATCACTTTTTGAACTGATGCTTATTATTTTTCTAAAGTGGTCGATTTGTTGCTGTAAAATTTTTCTATTGTGGCTTTGTTTGTGGAATCTGCAACAAACACAACAAAAGGTGTTCATTTTGTCCTATTCTTGTTTATATAATCATAATTCTAAAATTAAGCAATATTCTCGCCGCTTCCGTAGTAAAAGTTTTTTTTCTAGCATCAACACAATGTAAACAAAGATGAATAGGAAGTTTATAATTGCCATACAGGACTTCGGTAGTAAAGAAGTTTGTATCTCATGTTAATTTCAGTGTTGTTTTTCTTAAATAGTGAAGAGATTAATCATTTAAATACCAATATTTACATTAAAAAGTAACTTAAGTTAGCTCGATCCTAATATAAATATCAGACGTATTCTTTTTATTTATTTTTGGATATTTTAGGTATTAACTCAAATATTCCAAAAATTAAAAAAAAAAGATTTGTCACCGATCATCTTTTCCCGTAATCAGCCTTTGAAACAACAGCAATACAATACCGAAGGAACAAAGGTCCAAAGACATAGCCAAAACGAGGAGTCAGAAAACAATGACGTTAGAAACAGAAAACAATGACATTAGACAGATACAAAGCACAGAAAAAAGAAATCATAACATTCAAAATAAAGGCATTCACAGTGTGAACTCCAGTTAAACTGAGAGTGACATCAGGTGCTCCAGAAGGGTAAGCATGTCCTGCTCTGTGAAAAATCGGGGGGGGGGGGGGAATCTGAAAAAAATCCATATGTGACCGTTTGATTGAGAGATATTTTGTTGTTTACAACAAAGTGATTGGCGGGAAAGTGAGTGATGTACATGTGTCATTATAGTATAAAGTGACAAAGAAGAGGCTGAGAAAAGAACATTCCGGCTTGGAAATCAAGTCAATTACGAATCAGAATCTATTTTCGAGTATGTGCCAATCGAATTCGCCGTGTATTAGTGTCGATCAACCTTAAAAAAACAATTAACAAAGAAAAAAAAACAAGTTGTGGTTGAGATTCGATCCTTGGTGTATGATTCAAGATGCATTTGAAGTCCTCTGTTTAGGTGCCAAACCACCAATTCAGCCAATCAGCGCTTAGAACATATGAAAAAATAGCCCTTTTAGAATCTAAACATAAATTTGACATGTTTGAATTCATGCGCTTTTAAAACTAAATGTAGGAATGAAATAAATGATACACCTGTTTGAACATTGATGAATCAGGCTTATTTTGAGATCAAGGTTAATTGAATGATCCTTTTAATATTTATCATAGTGGTTTTCCGGTATATTATGAATGCGTAATGTTTTAACCGTAATGGTGTATATTTATAGATAGGGTTTTTCCAACATTCGGAACTCTCTTGGAAGGCTTTAAAGGTATGCTGAAATTTTGATATGATGACGACGAGATGTGCACCTTTCGGAAAATATATGGATTCATATTATTCATATTATTTCGCTGAACTTGATTACTCTTTATTCAGGGACCGACTTCGACCTACCGTTGGGTGTGGGATTTTCTCACCGTTCATTGAAGAACTTATGGTGGCTTTGAGTTGTTATTACTCCCCTTTGGGTCGTTTTCTATTTGATACATTCCCCGTTTCCCTTCTTTTTTTCTAGGTTAAACTTAAGATGAATTATCCAGACAGATTTGAAAACGGGAAATTTCAGTTGAAAATGTAAAATGAATTGGTGGTTTCTAACCTTTAAAAGACTAAGCTCTCCGTGTTATGTATTAAGATACAAATTTAAACTAAGGCGTCGATACTGTTCAATTATGATTTTTTCAGAAAGTTTAATTTTCAACATGAAGCACCTCGATAACCAAAATGAAACTTTATTTGTGCATACCTTGATTTTAAAAACCTGCATAAAACCTTCGGTTTTGATTGGTTTTGTAGATGTTTCTTGGGGCTTCCCATTTCAAATGTCGGAAAACAGCCATAAAAATGCAAAAATGTATTTTCGACTTTTTTCAAAGACTTTAAGAATTACTTTCTCAGCATCGTACCTTATTATTTTAACATCTTGTCAAAGCCCTAGTATTTTGTTTCTGTGAATATACAAAAGTTCATAATTTTATGACAACTTTAGAAAATGACCAAAGTCGTAAACAAAATCAAGGCGATAAGCAGTCTCCCTCTTTGCTTATCGCTGACAGCTTTCTTTGTTGCTTTTGATTTTTTATTTATAAATTTAAAAGTGACTTTCACAGTAACTTCGGTATTTAGTTGTTTATTACCATTGGGTCGATGCCACTGCTGGTGGACTGTTAGTCCCAGGCGGTATTCAATAGCCCATTAGTCAGTACTTCGGTGCTGACCCGTAAGCCGATTAGATTTTGAACCTTTCAATATCTAAATTTTTGAAAATTTTGTTAAAAATTCGGAGTATCTCCCCGGGAGTATCTTCTTCACGCAAAGCTCTGTCATTAGCTGATTTTGGCTTTACATTTGGATCATATTGGTTATTTGTTATCTATCAGTTTTTAAACATCTTTAAGTTTCTGGTCTTCCAAACGTTTAGATTTTATCTGCACTGAAGAGACATAAATTTTCGAAATGCGCATATGCAGAAAGTAAATTCACAGTAACTTCGGTACATGTACTGAGTTATTTGTTACCACTGGGTCAATGCCACTGCTGGTGGACTGTTAGTCCCCGAGGGTATTCACCAGCCCAGTAGTCAGTACTTCGTTGCTTACCCGAAAGCCGATTATATTTGGAACCTTACAATATCTAATTTTTTGTAAATTTTGTTGAAGACTAAGGAGTATCTCCCTCACGTAAAGCTCTGTCATTAGCTGATTTTGGCTTTACATTTGGATCATATTGGTTATTTGTTCTCTATCAGTCTTTAAACATCTTTCAAATTCTGGTCTTCCAAACGTTTAGATTTTGTCTGCACTGAAGAGACATAAGTAGTCGAAATGCGCATATGCAGAAAGTAAATTCACAGTAACTTCGGTACATGCATTTAGTTATTTGTTACCACTGGGTCGATGCCACTGCTGGTGGACTGTTAGTCCCCGAGGGTATTTACAAGCCCAGTAGTCAGTACTTCGTTGCTGACCCGAAAGCCGATTATATTTGGTACCTTACAATATCTAAATTTTTGTAAATTTTGTTGAAAACTAAGAAATATCTCCCTCACGCAAAGCTCTGTCCTTAGCTGATTTTGGCTTTACATTTAGGTCATATTGGTTATTTGTTCTCTATCAGTTTTTAAACATCTTGAAAGTTTCTGGTCTTCCAAACGTTTAGATTTTATCTGCACTGAAGAGACATACATTGTAAGTTGTCGAAATGCGCATATGCAGAAAGTAAATTCACAGTAACTTCGGTACATGTACTGTGAATTCATTTTTATTCGTGGGGTACCAATTTTCGTGGTTTTCGTGGGTGTCCCCAAACCACGAATTCAAATACCCAACGAAATGTGATTTTCTTGTGCAAGCTTCAAACACAAAGGAATGATCATAATGAAGGACCTGATCAACGAAGGCCATAAACCTTACACTTGTACCTGAGCCCCAAACTAGCTAATATATCCAACAATAAGTAAATATGCATTCTCTTGAACCTTTAATAGCAGCAAAATAAGTTAAAATGCTTTAGTTCCAGGTGTTTCCCAGTTGACAAATTAGCGGTTACTGGCTTCCTGTTTTGTTTATCAATTACACTAAAGTGTTGATTTACAGTTAAAAACCCATCTCAATTCAGTTTTTATATCATATTATTAATTAAACTTTTAAAGTTTCAATTATGTTCTGCTGAAAAAGACATGTTTATTTTGCAATCAATACAGGTGTCTATTTATAAATAACGAATGGAGTAAGGTTATGTCAGATGGTTACCTAATTACAAAATATCTACACATTACTATGAACTGTTAATTACAGGTGACACTTTAATTACAGGTGACACTTTAATTACAGGTACAGTTCTGAATTTTGGTGTTTTGACATCAATACTGAAGGTACTGAACCCATGAATTTTATATTCTTTATTTTATAAATTTAAATTTATTTTTTCTTGGAACAAGTGGCAATCCACGAATTTACGTACACCACGAAATGTCTTTTTTTCTCTACCCACGAAAATTGGTACCCACGAAATTAAATGAATTCACAGTATTTAGTTATTTGTTACCACTGGGTCGATGCCACTGGGGGTGGACTGTTAGTCCCCGAGGGTATTCACCAGCCCAGTAGTCAGTACTTCGTTGCTGACCCGAAAGCCGATTATATTTGGAACCTTCCAATATCTAAATTTTTGTAAATTTTGTTGAAAACTAAGGAATATCTCCCTCACGCAAAGCTCTGTCCTTAGCTGATTTTGGCTTTACATTTAGATCATATTGGTTATTTGTTCTCTATCGGTTTTTTTCAGTTTTTAAACATCTTTAAGTTTCTGGTCTTCCAAACGTTTAGATTTTATCGCCACTGAAGAGACATAAGTTGTGGAAATGCGCATATGCAGAAAGTAAATTCACAGTAACTTCGCTACATGTATTTAGTTATTTGTTACCACTGGGTCGATGCCACTGCTGGTGGACTGTTAGTCCCCAAGGGTATTCACAAGCCCAGTAATCAGTACTTCGGTGCTGACCCGAAAGCCGATTATATTTGGAACCTTACAATATCTAAATTTGTGTAAATTGTGTTGAAAACTAAGGAATATCTTCCTCACGCAAAGCTCTGTCCTTAGCTGATTTGGCTTTATATTTAGATCATATTGGTTATTTGTTCTCTATCAGTTTTTAAATATCTTTAAGTTTCTGGTCTTCCAAACGTTTAGATTTTATCTGCACTGAAGAGACATAAGTTGTCGAAATGCGCATATGCAGAAAGTAAATTTGAACAATTGCAACTAAAATTACTGTTAACTATTTTTTTTATATCTATAGGTTGATTTTCCAACAAAAATAAATATTTTTCTTGTTGAATAAATGACTTATTTAATATAATTATAAGTAATCTCATTGTTCATATTCATGTACATTATAATAATGTCCTTCAAATATAATCAGAACTAGATGTGACTTGCAAGGCCGCAAAAGATACCTCTTAAAGAGCATTCCCTTGAACTAAATGAAAAATTCTTATTTTTCCCCTTTGTGGTTACATATAATAATTATATTCCTTCCTGCATATCTCCATAATTACTAGTGCATTTTATGTTACTTTTCATCCAACCCTTTGGGTGGATTGAGTTTTGAATACGAGATAATCTTTGCAAAAGGAATCGGTAAAAAATCAAAGATTCAAATTACTTTCCGTTAATAGTGAGACAATAATATCTTCCTGCAATGCATATTTCCCGTCTGTGTTGATAATATGAAAGCAATAAAGGTGGACGGACAACCCGGACAATAAGTTTTAATTGCCACTGGAAAAGGGAGAAATGAGTAAAACCATAAATTTTGCCTTGTATACGACACTTTGTGCGTCTATTCTACTTAGAGATATATAGAAGGCTTGGCGTTTCTCCATACAGCCTGGCTACAATGGTTCGCTTAAAGGCTTTTCGTATTATGAAACAACGGCAGTAGAATACCGCAGGAACAAGGAAAGTGATGATTACAATAATCGAAGTCCAAAGACATGGCAAAAACTGCAACAGAGAAAAACAAAGACAAAACAAGGACGTGAGACAGATACAATGCACGGAAATAAAAAAAGACGACATAAAGATCTAAGGCACTCATAGTTTGAGACTATCCCACATAAACATGGTATTCCACTATCCACCTACTGAGGACGCGACTGGCATCTTTGTTGCCGCAACCCCTAAAACTGATTAAGATTCCGGGCATAATTACTGTACTTTCTCTTGTTAACTCGCATCAATACCTTTTGGTGGTTCCAGTTGTGCTTACACTAAAGTTCTTTAGTGAACTAGTTAGATATCACATTCCAAGAAAACTTAAAAACGCCTGTTTTATTAAACTTGACAAATAACTGCGAAAATAAATAAACTCATAGAATATTTTTTTCAAGGGGAGATATTGATGCTTGTTTATCCAAAAACATTTCAAACGAGTTACTAGACTTTTTTTCGAGGATAATAATATGTGCTATGGAAAATTAATCTTGTAACTATATTTATATTTGACCAACGATGTTTATCTGATTAAATCAGAGATTTTTTGTCAGAATTTGCTCCATAGTCAACAAATAATCGTATCAATTTTCAGTAACAGATACAGCATTGATAATGTTTTAAAGAACGCTGATTCAGTGTATATTTTATAAGACTTTATAAAACACACTGCGGATTTATAATCTGGTGGAAAAGTAACATAGTATTCCTTCAATCAAAACAAAGCATAATCTTAGAAACATGGTGAAATGAAAATTCCAAAATTTCTTGGACAAGTCTTACAGGTACAAAATGTATTTCATTTGAAAGAGCATCAGCAACTTCATGTTCAATTACATGTAAATCTCTTATTTCCATGGTGGGTTTTTTCTCGTGTAGTAAAGGTTTAAAAGGTAATCCTGCAATTTTGCTTCCATTCTTGTATTTATATCTCCTGTGACAGTAGTGTTTTAATATACTATCATCTGGTTCTTTTTCATGTTTTTTCTTGATTTTTTTTGCCACACCCTTGTCACTTTTTCCACTAAAAATTGTGCGAAATAACGAGACTTGAAAAACTGGTCTTGATATCTTAGCTTAGTACTTGGAAGGAACATTTTATGTAAAACAAAAAATCATATCAAAACAAAACGAAACAAACAAAACAAAAACTGCATATAAAATCACGATAACATGGTAAATGTTACAATCTTTTTTTTTGTTTGTTTGTTTTTTGTTTTGTTTTGTTTTTTTTTACCTTGAGCCCATTTCAATAATTAAGCACTGTGATACTTCTTTGTATTTGATCTGAGTATTAATTTCGATTTTCAGTTAATACATTTAAAAATACACACATTATTTATATTGAACATAATTGTTGCTGTTTATTTAACCCCAAAATTCTCTTTGTGTTTTTAAAGTTGGTAAATAGCTATGAAAATGACACGAGAATTTAGTGGTATCACGGAAACAATCAGTAAATACATGTAATTCCTAATTGGGCTAGTAAGTACAGGTATTTACTGATTTGTTAAGCTCTTGCCGGTAATCTCTGATTTCACCTATTTATTGTAACATATTTATTAATACTTTAACAAGTGTGGACCCAAATTGATGTCTCGCCCGTCTCTACATGGTCACAAAATTGATGTGAAAACTCAAACTGACTAAATCAGAAAACTAACGTGTTCTCTAGACTGTAAAATTATGATTACTGACAAAAGCAATAAAGCACACAGTCATGTATCACCTAAGACCAAAATGCCAAATATCAGTGACCTAACACTGATAGATACTGAAAAACAAAACCTGTTCACTAGACCATGAAAATGAGGTCAAGGGCTAAAGATAATTAGCAGACTGTCGTGTTCCATTTAAGACAAACCCACATGCCAAATATTATTGACCTTACATTAATAGAGACTGGGAAACTTAACATGACCACTGGACCATGAAATTAAGGACACAGACAAAAGCCATATAGCAGACCGTCACATAATACCAAAGACCAACCTATATATCTATTATCACTGACTTACCACTTATAGTTACTGAACAAAAATGACCTAATCCCAAAATTTTAACATACTCACTGGACCATGAAATCGAGGTCAAGGATAAATACCACATGACAGACTGACATGTACTACCCAAGACCAGCCTACATACCATATATCGTTGACCTACCACTTTTAGTTACTGAAAAACTTAACTTAGAACAAAAACTTAACATGTTCATTGAACCGTGAAATTGAGGTCAAAGACAAAAGCCATATAACAGTCTGTCATGTAATACTCATCAAGATTAACCTATATACCAAATATTATGGACTGCACTTATAGTTACTGAGAAATTGACCTAATCACAAAAAATGAACATGCCCAATAGACCGTGAAATTGAGGCAAAGGACAAAAGCCATATGGCAGACTGCCATGTACTACCTTAGACCAACCTACATATAATATATCATTATCCTACCATTTATAGTTACTGAGTATCTAAACTAACCACAAACACTTTACATGTTCATTAGACCATGAAATTGAGGTCACAGACAAAAGGCTTTAACTGAATAGCAGACTGTCATATACTACTCAAGACCAACTTATATACCAAATATCATTGACCTAACACTTACAGTTACCGAGGAAATGACCTAATCACAAAAACTGAACATGATCAATAGACCGTGAAATTAAGGTCACAGACAAAAGCCATATAGCAGACTTTCATGTACTACTCAAGACCAACCTATATACCAAATATCATTGACCTACCACTTATAAGTACCGCCGCTGCCATACTTTGTACGCATATGTCTCGCTCTCCGCGACTTTCGCCGCGGGCGAGACAAAAAAAACAAAGTTGGTTAACAGGAAATGGTGCTTCGATATGCCCCCAAAAAGGGAGGTGCAATAATACAGGACCCTGTATTGAAGCAACATTCCAAATATCAAGTGGCTGTCATGTGTGGTTGCTGAGAAAAGTGCGGCAAAAAAGTCCAATTAAGGAAATGAAAAGTAAAAAGGCACGAAATCTGTAAAGAGGAAGTTGTGATTCAATATTGCCAGAAAGGGGAAGGACAGTACAGGACTTCATACTAAAGCACCACACCAAATATTTAGTGGCTGTGATCGGTATGTGCAGAGAATAATGCAACAAAAAACATAGGTAATCAACGATTACAGAGTTCGCCTCGTTATGGCACATTGTCAAAGTAACCCAATTTTGCCTGGATGCTGATCTACCATCCGAGATGTATGCATATGTAAGGTTACAATGATCCTACCATGTATAGTGACTGAGATCTGAACTCATCCAAAAACTTGAATGTAAATCAATCAAGCGTAAAATATAGGTCAAAGTGACCTACTTTTGCCTGGATGCTGACATACCATCAGAGTTGCATGCATATGCAAATTTACATTATCCTACCATGTAAAGTGACTGAAATCTGAACTCGTCCAAAAACTTGAATGTAAATCAATCATGCGCAAAATATAGGTCAAAGTGACCTAATTTTGCCTGGATGCTGACCTACCATTAGAGATGCATGCATATGCAAATTTACATTATCCTACCATGTATAGTGACTGAGATCTGAACTCGGACATAAACATGAATGTAAGTCGTTCAAGCGGAAAATATATGTCAAAGTGACCTAATTTTGCCTCAATGCTGACCTACTATCAGAGATGCATGCAAATGCAAGGTTACATGATCCTATTATGTATAGTGACTGAGATCTTAACTCGGACGTAAACTAACCGAAGTCGTTCAAGCGGAAAATATAGGTCAAAGTGACCTAATTTTGGCTGGATGCTGACCTACCATCAGAGATGCATGCATATGCAAGGTTCCATGATCCTACCGTGTATAGTGACTGAGATCTGAACTCGGACGTAAACTTGAATGTAAGTCGTTCATGCAGAAAATATAGGTCAAAGTGACCTAATTTTGCCTGGATGTTGACCTACCATCAGAGATGCATTTTTATGCAAGGTTACATGATCCTACCATGTATACTGACTGAGATCTGAACTCGGACGTAAACTTGAATGTTATTCATTCAAGCGAAAAATATAGGTCAAAGAGACCCAATTTTCTTGGAGGTTATGAGATAGCCCAAGATGCATCTGTATACAAAGTTTGATGATCCTACCCTTCATAGTTACCAAGATATATACCTAAATGCGGACGCGGGGGGTACTCCAATAGTCCTCCTCAACTTCGTTGAGGCGAACTAATAATGTATGACGGAAGGACGGTCGGATGGACGGAAAGAGGTAAAACAGTATACCCCTCCTTGGGCATGTTGGGAGTGGGGGTATAAAAATTGAAAACTCTGGACAGTATTAAAGCATTAACAGCATATGTACAGGAAGTGTAATAAAAATAATTTGTTTAAAATAATTGCACTTCTTACCGAAGTGCAGTTTAACATCAATAATAGTCAGATATTTAACATATAAAAACTTGGGCATGTTGGGTTTGATTGCTAATTGAGGTTCATTGGTGTTTGGTCTATGCCTAGACTCCCAAGGCCATGTTGACTTCAGAGTGTCCTACAAATGTAACGCCAAACTCAAAATAACAATATAATGCAGTGTAGTAGTCACTTTAAATGTCATTTATCATGTTTATATCAGGCCAATAAGTGATTATTTTTAAACAAAAGAAATGGAACTCTTCATTAAACGAAACAAAAAAGGTCTACTTAGATTTGTTTTCCGTAGTTACAAATTTCAAAAAGTTGTTTCTACTTAGAAAATTTAATGATTTTTTAAATCGTGTATTTCATTAAGGTATAGAAATAATGTAAATGTTTGTCGTTGGGCTGTAAAGTTTGTAATTAGTGCGTAAATTGCGGTTTAAGTGGACTGAAGTTGGTGTCTATCATTCTGGATGACACAAATATACATCTCCAGATTTTCTCCAAAATTGGCATACTGATTCATAAAGAATTGATCAATACGTGTGCAAAATTTCATTTCCGCCCTTCCACGCAAATTCCCAGAATANGTATCTGATCAATTAAATGATCTGAAAAAGTAATTGGGAATATGCATGGAATTATAAATGGTAACTCGATGAGTGTTGAATGGTTTGATATTAAAATCCTACATCTGCAGTTCACAATAATCATCAACAATCATGGGTCCAACAATTGAATAAGAATTGATTTAAACATGTTAAATATAGACAAAATGTATGTCTGTCTGTGCCATTCAATAACCTAAGAAGTTTGGTTTGTTCTCAATGCGTGAAAGTGGCTTAGTTTTCTCGGAGATGAACCTTCTTTTCCCCTGTAAGATCCAGACTTAACTTATGGATCACTCTTCAATAAAAATCGAATGGTAGTCGATTGATTAGTTCGACTAATCAAACATTTATCGATCAAGCTCTCTGAGCAGTTTGACCAATGATTTTGATAAGAAATTTGTGATCAATTTCTGATTGATTAATGCTCAGTTGTGCAATAACACAAAATTAACATCAGCCATCTAAATTGTTTCATTATATCTTGACTTATCAATTTTCATACATGTACATAACTGTTACTGATGGTACTAAACATTATCTCAAGTTAAAGGAAAATTTCAGTGATCACTTATCGATCACAAATTTCAGTGATCATTTATCGATCACAAATTTCAGTGATCACTTATCGATCAAAATAATCAGTGAAAGTCCTCAAACAGTTTGATTAATAAATGTTGGATTAGACGAACTATTCAATCGATTACTGTTCGATTTTTATCGATGAGTGATCGATTATCAATTTGATCTATTAATTAAGTCTGGTAGGATACATCGGAGGCGCAAGTGGGGGCATAAAATTAACAATTTACCCAATAAACTGTGGACACAGGATATGTCTTGCCCGCCCCTAGCAACGCTTAAATTTGCACCTTGATCTATTGTAGCAGCCTTAGAAATAAATATGATGGGATCGCTCATGCATGACTAAGGGGCCAGGGCCACCATCTGGGCATGGTATTGGTACTTACTCCTACTTCTGGTACAGGCTGTACAAACTGCTTCCTAAAAACCTAAGTTGATATTTTATGCGTGACTAATGGGTCAAGACCATTATCTGGGCATGGAATGGGTACATACTTCTGAAGATGCAACTGTATGTCAAATATCAATTGGCTAGGACTACTGGTACAGGCTGTACAAACTGCTTACTTAAAACCTTATGATCATTCATGCTTGACTAAGGGGCCAGGGCCATGACCTAAGTAGGGACTCGAGTTGTACTCATACTGATGCAACTGCACATCAAATACTATAGACCTACAACATAAGCTTTTTAATTCACAATTAAACTGCCGCTGCCAGAAACGCTATCCCGAAGTCTCGCTTTCGAGACTTTTTGTCGCAGGCAAGACAAAAAGGGGAGGGGTCCAATCCTTGATGCTAATTAGACTAAGGAGGACGCCCCTGCTAGGAAATTCCACTTTTCAATAAAGGGGGTGGGGTGGGATGGGGGTGCAACATGTCTGAATCGGCTAATGTACTGAGCAACTGCACATATAAAGGGTGAGAATATAGACAAATGGTAACAGATAAATTATTCATTTATATATAGAAGCCGACAATTTGTCATGTACATGTGCAATGTATATGGAAGAAAATATGATCTTGTATGAGGGGGATCTGGGGGGGATCCAACGTTTATTTTTACTACATGTAAAATCCTGAACTACAACAGTACAAAGGAACTGAAAAAAGAATGAAATATTCATCCTGTGCATTTATTTCCCAACATCCTCGGCTTAAATTTTACAAATCCTGATTTCCCAAGCTTTAAAACTCCCGAAAAAGGACTAATTGCCCTCTGTTACACTCAATATTATAGCGGGTTATATGCAGGAAGTTTGATTGGCTTCAAAAATAAGCAGGAAATAAGACGTAGGAAAATCTTAAAAGTGCAATTCAATATTTACGAAGACTCTTGAACAATCTCCCTTTTCCCAGTTCATAGGGATTTTTTTTCAGCGTTTCCTGCTTCACACACAATACCCTTTTCCTAATTTTAAACTCACTTTTTTGTATCAACCCTGTTTCCAGTTGACTTTACATAAGAGGCAAACTCCGCACTGCTTAAACCCCATGAAGATCCATTCAAAACACAGAAAATGTGTACTCCAAAGGGGTCACATGCTATATATTGGGTGATGGGGAGATTCTGACAAACGGGGGCATTTTTTTCATATTTTTCTACGATTTGAACGTTTCCAGGGAAGGGGTCTATAAAATACAGTCTCTAAGGCCATAATAAAATAATTCCTAGATTTTCATCCATTAAGATTTGGAGTGGGTGGGCAAATTGTATTTTATATTTTCTATACATTTAATTTGTATTAAATCACTGAAATGCTGTCAAATTAAAAGAATACACCCAAATTGGCCAAAAATCGTAATAAATTTTTTTCAGGTGAGTGGAAAAAATTCAAAACACCCTGGTCTGACAAGAGTGAAAACACAGACAACTGCTGGTGAAATACTGGTGCTTACACTGACATTTATGATTTGCTAGTTTTATATTTCTATGTAATTAACAACAGGAAGTTAATGCTGTATGAAATGTCAGACCTTTGAGTGCTTTGTAACCGAAACACTCTGTGTGACAGTGTGTACTGTACCTTTAAGAAGAAAGATAATTTGATTATTTGTAAAATTATGATATTCAATAATAAAGACAGATTTTACAGATTTTCGCGATCTAAAGATTCCAAGTTCCATAACTCTGGAATGGAAAAAACATAGAGAGTTGTCTTCTATGGTATACGTACTTAACAATCCTACAAAGTTTCAAGAAAAATGATCAAAGGGTTCTCATGTTAAAATACAATGTTTGGACAGAAAGTGCCATTTCATGAATTTTGAGGATATTTAAGGTCCCAAAACTCTGGAATGGAATATCCACGCCAAAGAAAAGGGAAAGAGAGCATTCTTCCTGCAAAGTTAAAAGAAAAATTGTCAAAGCGATTTCCAGTGCTATTAAGACGTATAAAGACGGACAGACATCAATATACCATTATACGTCCCATCAAAGACGATCGTATAAAAATGTTTGGATTAAGTAAAAGCATCCAAAATTCATACATTTTGTATGCTGGCAAGCAGGATTAATTTTACCATATTCCAGCTTTCAAATTTCAGATTACTTTTTATTGTCTTTAATTATATTTCTGTACAATAGTTTATTAGGTTTTGTGTCAAATTCTCCCAATGATCAACAGGAAATGTGATTCATCCTGTTTTTACAAAATGATAAAATAATGTTTTCGTAGTAATTTTATGACTGCACAATATTTTTTTTTATGGTTAATGTTCTTACATTTGAAATTTTGGAAATCGAACCATGTAAGAAAATCAAAATAAAGTAAGTTTTTCATTGCAGAACAGTCCAAATTGTTTACTTTGTCTTCCAGTTCCTTGGCATTTTTAGGATGTCTCAATGTCTGAATCAACCAGCAACCTAGATTCTGTAGTACAGCATCTCGTTTGTGAATGTTTGTTTATTGGCGACGACAATTTGTTAACACAACTGAAAAAGAAAGATTCTTCATCTAATTATGATTAATTTCTTGCAAAAGGGATAAAAAGGTTATTTCTGGCTAAACTTTGGGAGGATTCATTGATAACTCCAGGTCAACTTGATATAACTTTGTGAAAGTGCTCTGCAGGCCAGGGTAGGCGCAGGGAAAAACGATCAAGTTGAATTATCACTTCACTGTTTGCCAGTCAACTAAACAAAGATGGATGGATCAGACTTGTTTTTGGTACAACTTCCTGAGCCTACCTTTAATTTCAAACAAAGCTGTCAACACTATGATATCATGGAGGATCAGTTGTCTTGCTCAGTTGTCCCAAAACACGACCATTCTTTATTCCTAAACGAATGACTGAATGGATGTAATATCTCTGCATTTTTAAAAGTGAGACAATACAGTAGGGTAAACTGATACTAAGTCGGACATGATCTTGAGTCGGACAAAAATTGTGAAACCGATATTTCAGAGCTTATCTATGTTTTATGTGAACATTTGTCTTAACAACATTGGTATCACCAGAATCTCTGACACTTTCTGTTGAGGACAATATAAGGGACCGGCCATTTAACATGAAGGGGGGAGGGGGTTATTTTTTAAACATGTATCAATAAATTATTTTTTTTCAAAATTAGCATTATTTTGTTAGGCAGAAGTTCTCCTTCAGAATATTTTTTTGTCATCAATTTTGCAGCCAAAATATTTTTTTTCACACAAAATCGGATTCAGAAAGTTTTGTTCGAAAAAAAACATAGACCCTCCTTTTCAGATAAATGGTCGGTCCCTTACTGTTACCTGTCTGCAAAGACAGCTGATTTTTCTATAGCTCGTTGAACATGTGGTAAGAGTTTTTGTAATTTTTCGCATTGTTATTGAGTCGGACAAAGTGATCACTTTAGGTACCCTTAGAAATCACTTCAAAAATAATAAAAGGTAATATTGTTGACAGCAAAACTAAGCAAATTTAAGCACTAAAATGAATAATCAACAATACTTTGTTACTTTTATTAAGGTAAAATATTGATAAAACACGAAAAAATGGCTCCAAAGTAAGGTGTCAGATGTACGATCATTTTTGTCCGACTCAATTTCAAGTTTGGAAATTTTACAGTTTCGTGTATAAATCGGGTAAAACAAATTATTCGGGGCCACAAAAGACAGGAAATGACCAATCAGGGTTTGTACTTTACTGTAGGACTCATTTTGATTGGTTAGAAATTGTGTTCTTCGAAGGGCAGTTGGTTAAAAATAAAA
>MJUU01025546.1:34530-57295 GCA_002080025.1 Modiolus philippinarum
GGTGAATATCTGTTTTCCCAAAAGTCAATAACACTGCACATTTACCGAAACTAAAGACAGTAACTGTTTTATTCTATTATCCGATAAATACATAATAATTCTTTAGTTATCATGTATTATACCATACACCTACAAATTTTCTATGGGTGACTTTGGACATTTCATAAAATAAATGAAATATATGCTTTTTGAAAAAAAAATTTGTGGATAAGTAGAACAATAAATATATTTTAATTATAATCTTTACTCTCAGATATTCTCAGATTCTAGCTAACACTGAGTTTTCAACTTTTGACTTGCAGGAACTGTACATGTAAATCATATTGATAGAACTATACGTTATTTGTTTTCGAAGGAAATTTGAGATCCAAAATAATATGAAGTGAGTGAACTCCGTACTTGAAAAGTATTTGCTTGTAAATCGAAAAAAGGTTTGATATGTTCTGTGATACTAGTATGTGCCTTTTTCAAAGAACGATCAGTGTTATTTGCAACCTTTTAGTAATACTAGTATTTAGTTACCAATAAGATTTTTGAATTATTCTGCTGTCGCCATTTAGTTGTTCTGACGAGGCTTTAAACAACAGATGTTCGTTAAAAGAGTCAGCTTCGTCATTTATCTTTTTCCGATTGTTCCACACTGGTGGGAGAATGTGGAGAAGGGAGGGGGATTGACATTTTTATGCAACTAGCGAACGCTCTTTAAAAACTTTATTCAAAAAATTATTTTTTTATCCGTAATAATGGATCTGTATAGCTATATATATATAATGTGCGACGATTCTGCGATATGTGTTGTCGACATCCGAATCGTAGCGAGATTTTTTCCCAAAATATTGTGTGAACGACTTTACCAGTGTTCCGCTGGCTTTTTAAGTATTTTAAGTGTCTTGCGTTTTCCATATTTGTACCATTTTCCGCTGATCAATACAAGTGAATCGTCTTTTCTTTAGATGTAGCCATTCTGTTTCTAGTGATGCCGATGACGTTGTCACGCGACAATGTTACATAGCAATATGATTGGACGATATAAATACGGGATTTCCCCTTTTCTAAAAATATGTCGCACGTGACGTTTCCCGCGGTGAATATCCTTTTCATGGAGTGAATATCCTTTTTTATTCATTTTAATGTCAATGCAATTTTTACCATTAGTATTTATATATTATAGAATAATTGAAAATATCGACGAAACGCATGAAAATATTGTACATCTACCTTACACATAAACTAATAATTTATAGCTGGTTTCTAAAGAAACCATTTATTCATTTTTTGTTCGGAGTGCTTCGAGTATGTACAGAGATGACGACCTAGCAATATTGGTTTTTTCATGAACAAGTAGAAGTAGATGAGTATAATGGAGTGTGCCAGAATAGATCAGCTATTATTTGGAACAGTCTTAAAAATGGACAAACAGGCCAATATCCGAGGATTATTTACAACTCTAGAAGGTAGATCTCCTTACAGACATGGCAGATTGCTGTGGAATATGACTTTGAGTCTATGTTGTTGACTTTATTTGAACTTGTTCTGACACCAACACCGGATATTTGTACTAGGACTAGAACCATTTAAGCTCTTACTTTGCAGGTAAATTAGCGGAAGAACTGAAGTGTTATTTAAGGCATTATTCATAGAAAATATTCGAAATCACTCCTACAATGTACACTGTTTAAGCTAAAGTTTATTAGTAGCGTTTGTTCCCCCTAAATATCCACTGCAAAAGGTCCTATATATCTATATTTGGAGCATTTACATAATTTTTTCATGAAATATTTCCTTTAAGAAATTTTATTGTATCGATAAAAAGCACTTGAAGTACTTAATTCATAGTGAAACAATTCATTGAGATATTATATTGACCTTCTTTGTTATTTACGAATCATTTTCTATTTGTGTGTCACTAAAAAAATATTTCCAATGGAACGTTAATCATCAATCAATCAATAATTTATAATTTTAATATTACATAAACTGCAAAACGATAATTCATAGACGTGATTCACTAAGTGTTTTTGTACTAGAACACTTTATTTTTCATTATGTTATGACGTTATATTATACTGCGGAGGCTAATGCCCGTTTAATCAACAATGAGAACAGGTCCTTTGAGGAAGTAATAATTAGTGATGTAATTAATTATATTTAGTTCATTTTGAATTCAAAGCTCGTAGAAGATACAGGAAATTGTATTTCCCCTATATATAACTTTAAGAGAGTCCATTAGACTAACGCAAGTCACGTTGTCCTGAAATACGTACATATATGATTAAAAAATCTTAAAACAGCTTTGTTTCTGGTTGTAGAGAGATGATTCCTGAAATGTTTTTATGTGTCTTTGATTGTTGATAACAATTTAACTACTTATGATTGGTTGATAATTCCTAGCAAATAATGATCATAATAATAAATTTTCATGTTTATTATTGTAAATTAGATAATTTTTTGTAAAACAGACAGAGAACGTCATTGTCAATCGATTGTTTTCTTGCTTATTTAATACAACTGTTGAATGCTGAGATTTACGAAGGGTTCAACTGGCATTTTGATGTTGTGTTGTTTCAATTAAATTTCAAGAATATGCCAATGCATAGCATGAGACAAATCGGGAGTATATGTTAAAAAGGCTGTCTTGATTTTTAACTTAAATACGATGTTGCAATTACGGATAGTACTTTTCATAGTTGTTTATAGAAACTTGACTTCGTGTAGTACAAGTTTTAAATTAGGAGTTCCAATTATATCATCTGCTGGAACACCATTTGATATTGAGCGAGTCGGAGCCGCGATAGACATTGCCGTTGACAAAGTAAACAGAGAAATATTAAATGAGAGTTATGAGATAACAATCATAGAGAGGCCTTACGGTCGTTTTTGTAGTGGTTCTATGGCACCAGGTAAGTTTTTAATGGCAGGAAAACATTGCTTGAATTGAAGATAAATTCAGCACATAAATGATAATATTTCTAATAAAAATGATAGAAAATGTAATGTTCTGGATATTAAAAAAAAAATTTAAATTAATTTCGAGAATTTATTTGTGTTTGATTATATCCTTTTTCATTACTGTCAAATATTTGGCAACGCGAAGATATTTTAACCGTCCCTTTTCTTACGAAGAACTTTCTGAATCATACTTTATTTTACTTAAGAATACTGACATACCGCCATTGAAATATAATCTTCTACTCATGTTTATTTATCAGTTTATTTAGGCTGCATATATCAATTAGTTAATACATGTATTTTTTGTTCTACATATGAAAATGTTTTCTTTCATGTTGATCTTACTGTTATTATATAAATACCGAGAAGATCGTGTTTTAAAAAAATGTCGGAATTCACTTTTGATATATTTGGCAACTTGCAATTTAGCCGAGAGATTTTATCAACGTCGTTTGATCACCTTGATATTACAGAAATATAGCGTGGGTTCGATCCTTGGACCGGGAAATTTTTCCGAAATGAAACTTAAAACTTCACCTAATATTTAGATGAAGATAACAGAGGGTCGAAGTTAAGCATACGACATATGAATGAATATGCATAAAATTAATGAAGTAGTAAATTCGAGGTAATTAATTCGGAGTAAGCAAATAATTTGAGGTAATTTATCAGGTGAATTGCTTCGAAACCGAGGGAATCAAAGGAAAAATTAAAGAGAGTCGGAATAGTCCGAGGCAATTACAAGAATAATAGTGTTTTTAAAAATTAAAGAAATGCTTACAACAGGAATTTACATTCCGGAAACATAATAACATAATGAAGAACAAAAGACCTGAAACGAATCGTATAATTAGAGAACTCGCCTAAAACCAATAAAACCAGATTCAAATTTATGTTTTTACATAAAAATAGTGTCTTATAATTAGATCATAAATAAAAAGAACAGACAAATCCTCCAACTTTTTTATTTGTATTTTTATGCCTGCCTCGATACGAAAATGCAAAAGCAGGTGCTATAAAATACTTTTCCTTTCATTAAATTTTCATGTGAGTGATCGTTTGATTAATGTTTAAACCAATGCTGATGCATTCTTAGTCAGAGATTTAAAACCATTAACAATGAAAGTAAGTGCACATGAGACAAAGTCTCTACAAATACATGTACATGATAAAACCAAGCCACGGAACAACGCTTTTATTGTTGTTCTTCATCCTGAAATAACCACGAAGCCTTCAACAATGAGCTTTGCTCATACCTCATAGTAAGTTCTAGCTTCTTTTATGGCTGAAATATTTTGTTTATAAATGTGTCTTGGTGCAATTTTGTTTGTAAAAGAAGTACCTGGAAATTTTCGCGGGATGTTATTTTGCGATTTGGACAGACGTTAAGTATTGGAAAATAATCTCGCTTAAAAAAGCTTTTAAAGTTCGACGCTGCTTTTCCTTTCAAATGCTGTCAACCGGGATATTCTCGAGGCATCCGTTTCTTCAGTAATCAGAATAAATTTTATTTTGTGCAGTCTTTAATTTGCTTTTGTCAGTCGAGCTACAAAAGCTCTAAATGGCATCAAAATATTTCACCCCTTAATGCGAAGATAAAACTACCGCGACAATTCCGTGTTTATATTATTATATCTTATTAAAAATCTATTTCTTAAGGAACATTTTGATGGATTTTTCTTTGACCGTAAAAGTACCGAAAATTTCTACGCGTCAGTAGTTTTTCCCTAGTAGGAAACATTACTTTTTGAAAAACGAGGTTCTTAGGAAAACAGAGATTTCTAGGATTAAAACTCTATGACATAATGTTTCTTGCAGTACAGACTGCAACATAACGGTTGATGATCTTTGAAAGTACTTAAAAACACTTAAAACGTCAATAACATCCTTTCTTCTCAGTTGTAAATGTGTTTCCTTTTTTTTCAATATCCTGATTAAGTTTGATTTTTCACATAGTCAAAATACTGCCGAGTAAATGTTAAGCAGTGATCAAGCAATTAAAAGTAAGCATTTGATACATGATGTTATGGTTGAAATTCCAAACCTTCATCTTTACTCGAAATTAGCAAATATTAAAATGACAAATGAATAAGTTACTCATTGCAACAACATTTAGAATTGTTTTTAAAAGATATAAAACATGTACATCTTTTTAAAGGTATTGTTGCTGATCTAGTTAAAGAAGACGGCATAGTTGGCCTTATTGGTCCAGCTTGTGCACATGCTTTGGATCCAGCTGCTAAACTTGCAAACTACTGGAATATTCCCATAGTAACAGGCAAGCTTTAATATGTTTTTAATTTAAATGTCATTTTTTTTTAAAGTCGGATGAGTACTTCGTCCAGTTGGTCTGAAATCATTCGAATCTTTGACCTCAATTATCCAAATTTTTATAAATTTAAGGTATGTGGTATTAATTGGAATGCATTCGACCACCAATGTTATTTATCTCTATATAAATATACATATATATATCTGATCAGTTATAGAATATTTTAATATTATGGTAATTAACGTCTTTTTCACAGGATCACAAGGAAATATCTTTAATATGGATAATACTATCAACAGCTAAATCTGAAGCAACACTATTGCTCATTAAAATGCAGCGAATGTAATATAAAAATATTGTTTGAAGCAAGGATGTCTCGCATTGTTAGGTACTTTGAATTGTGTACTTATTAAGTAATGTTGCGTACTTAATATATTAGGTCTTGAAATCCAAAACAGCAAATGATGGTTCGAAAATCACAGTGGGAAGCTAACCAAATCTTGATATGGAACTTCGAAAGTCTAAGCAATATTCTTCAATGTAATTTCGTCTAAAAAAACTTTAATTTAAATTTACACTGACTTATATTCATATTTAAATTTAACTTCTCTTGTCCACCTTTTTAAATCATGTGTTCCACTGAAAAAAATAATAATAGCAATGGACCATTCGTTGACAGTCTACTATACATCACACTATAGAAATATATACAATAAAAAATGTCGATCCTTGGATAATCATGAAACTAGCTGCTTAATATTTTGCGACATCTCAAAAGCGTTTGATAGGGTATGGTATACAGCGCTTTTAATTAAATTAAAATCATATAGCCTTCTCTAGTGATTTGAAAGTTAGATATCTGGTAGAAAAGAAAAAGTATCTCTAGACAATTGTAATTCTCCGTTAAAAATAGTAACAGCGGGCATATCTCAAGGGTTAGTTTTATGTCCTCTGCTTTTCTTAATAGATGCAAATGATGTAGCAGATAATTTCATTTCATTATCACAACTATTTGCAGATGCCACTTCCCTGTTTTACTCTAGTCAAAATACTCACTTCGTACAAAACGTTTTAAACGACGACCTTGAAAAAAATGTTTGGTAAAAAAAGTGTTTAGTATTCTTTAACCCAAATAAAACTAAAGCTTTGGTATTATCAAATCGAAGAAACCCCCTTTCATTAATTTAATATTTGATAATTGGATGTTGATATTGTTACATCGCATAGGTATCTTGGATGAGTTACGTTCGATTCTAATTGAAATTCCAAACATACAAATGGACATAAGTGGAACCCTCCTGTCAGTTGGCAAGAAACTATCTGTGGTACGAAAATTTAAATTCACGTTGAACAAAGATACATTTAATAAAATATATGTAACATTTAGTAGACCAACAATTGTATGCGCTTGTGAACTTTGGGATAGATGTGGGGTCGTATACGCTGAATAGCTTGAAACCGCTCGAATAGTTTATTTTGAAACGGGTTGGGAATTGCTTTCTGAAAGAAGACGAAATAGGAAACTTTACTTGTTTTACTTAATTCATAACGACAGAACTCCATCATATTTATACGATCTTTTACCTCCGAGGGTAGGTGAAATAACAAATAACAATTTAAGAAACAACATGAACTGTACAGTCCCTAATTCTCGATTAGAAATAACAAGGATTTCATTTTTCAAATCTACTATTTGTGAATGTAATTCGTTAAACATAAATGTTAGGCTCTCACCTAATATGATAATCTTCAAAATTTGCTTCACTAAACATCTTTGCAAATTGCCCACCTATTTCAAAATTCGTGAAAGAAACACTAATACTAATCACACTAGGACTCAGCATTTGTGTAGTCAATTAAGATCTGATATGTACAGGATAAATGTAATATTTAAAACTACTTGTTGCTGTGGAAATCCATCTAAAGATACAATGCACTTTTTTTGAATGTCCAAAATTCAATGACGCTCGCCATGACCTTTTTCGAGATAACTTTTATTTAATATCTCCTTAGAACTTCTTTTAGCAGGTGACGAATCTTTGACATATAATGAAAATTGTACTATTTTTTCCCCATATTCATACACACATAAGAACAACTAAAAGGTTTTGATTATTTGATTATATTATAACTTGATACACTTCATGAGATTTCCTCAATACATTTTGTATGTACACTCGTAACTTGTTTTATTTGCGAACTGTGACTTGATTTATGTTTAACATATTGAAATGTATATGTAATATTTCATAAGAATTTGTTATTTTTTTCCAATAATATCCTTTTGGAAATTTGTTTTAACGAATAAAATATGTTTAATGTTATAAGAAAAGCATGCAGATAATCATATAAAAAAACGGCCGGAATGTTCATTACCGACACGAAAATTAGTTATGCAAAAAGTATGATAAAAATGATATGATATGGAAAAAATAACTCTTTAATGTATATTGTAATAATTTAATATCAATAATAATATATCTTTCATTTTACCTAGGTTTTGGTGATAGTGGAGCTTTTCAAAACAAAACAGAATATCCGACATTAACCAGACTAGCCTATTGTCAGTGCCGTCTTTCGAAGGTATTTGGAAGTGTGTTCATTTATTTCAGTTGGACGGATGTTTCCCTAATATATGATGTAAACGACTACCATTCGGATGTTTTGGCGGAAACTTTGAAGATCGGTTTACCAGTACAAAATATCTATCCTCATATTTTTAGTTACAATGGCAACCAAAACGCCGGCTTTTCTGAAATCTTACTGGATGCGGGTAGAGTTTCAAGGGGTAAGTAATTGTCTTTTATAGTTAAGACATTTACCAATTATTGTATATAAAAAACATAAATAATTTTATGTTTGTTGAAACGATGTGTCAATTTGAAAGTGGTTGTTGTCTATTAACATTAAATGCCTTATTATTCGATGTCTGATGTTTAAGGCAGTGCTTTTTTTGTTTAATATAATTGATATCAGATTAACCTTTTATGACTAGTTTTAATGGTTAAAAAGATATTACGAAATAGGTATTCACGACAAAGACACAATTCCATAATCTTAATTCTTCTTGTTGTATCTGGATTTCTATCAAAAAATCAATCTGAGAGGTATGTGACATCGTTCATGTTCACAAAAAATCAACAACATCAACAGCACCGTCATAATTTGTCTTAAAATTCAATTGAAGTCCAAAAGATGGCCTCCTTTTAAGCATAAAAATGTTGTTCAAGTCCACTTTAAATCCTAAGGGTTAGAAAAATACAGTAACCAATCGGCTACCAAACCGATCCTTCAAAAATATATTTGTCTCACTTGCGGTGTGACGGGTGCTGTTAACAGAGCAGGTCATGCTTACCCTTCCGGAGCACCTTATGTCACTCTTACTTATGTTGGAGTTCACACTATGAGTCCCTTGGTTTTGAATGGTGTAATTTTTATTTCAATGCTTTATAGCCGTCTTTACATCATTGTTTTCTGTGTTCTCGTTTTCGCCATGTCTTTGGACTTCGATTTTTGTAAATACCACTGCTTTGTTCCTTCGGTATTCTACTGCCGTCGTTCTACATAAGGGCCTTTTCATAGTATATCGTTTTATTCTTTCCGTTAAGTTTGTTCTCCATTTTATTATCAGTCAGAATAAAACTTCAGACAGTGATTTTGGATTAAAAGAATATATTTTGGAGATTAATTACAGACTTGAACCAAACAGCGGAGAACCACTATCACAGTCTACATTTACTCAAAACCAACAATTACTGTGATTTAAGATAGGGGAAACGATGTACAGATAAAAGAAATAGTGATTTGTATAAGGAGTTGCTGAAATCTACAAACAAATGCCGCAGCGAAATTAAACAATATTTGTATAGTGTCTTCAAATGTATGAAGGATAGAAACAGGGGTAAATGCGAATTCAAGCAAGCACCGTCGCTTGTTTCGTGACTTATACAAATAAATCTCTCATTTGAAGACACTACATCATTAGGTGAAGAGCTTACACATTGATTTGAACTACAGGTAAAAATATATTACTAGTTTACGATAGGGCGAAGCCGCATCTTAAAAGATTTCTATTTGAAGCTTTACTCATAATGTTAGCTCTTCAACCGGTGATAACATTTTGTTTTCTATGCAGCGTTTCAACGATTTTCTGATCTTTTCGCTAGTGTGTTTTTATGCGATCTAAAAAAGCAATGTAAACAAATGCTAAAGATGATACTTTATATACACAAGCTATACGTAACATTGTTAAAAAATGCAATATAAAAAAGAATTAAGTTGAGACTTTAGGTATACAAGCTTTTCGTAATATTGTTGCGAAATAAAAACACTTTCAGGTACACCTCAAGTACATCGTCATTTTTTATTTCGATTGCAACAGATGAGTTTAAATTAAATATATAGCAATAAACATTACCTATATATATATCAATTAGCTGGATGAAATGGATCTTCAGGGGATACTGTAGATTCAGATTCAGTTTCTTTATTTCTTTAAAACCAATTTTTATGGTACCAAGAAATATACTACATACAAAAACATACAAATTAACATTGTGCATGACAAGTATAAATCCAAATAATGAAAAAGAGAATTATAGAAAACATCCAAAATGGCTGAAAATTACAATTACATGATGCAATCTGCCAGGACAAAAATATGAAAAACACAAATAAGACAAACGACAAACGTAAACAACGATTGGAACCGACTTGGTACCGGCATTAGCAAAAAACAGCTGTTATACAAATATATTGGTATTAGGTAAAAATTAACCAGGAATAGGCACTTCTGCATATATTTGTAAACATATGAACAATAAATGCAATTTAACTTCTGAAAGAACGATAATATACCTAGCGTGCACATTGCTTTTTAAAGCACAAAACAGGACGTTGTTAAATGTCATTGGCATATTAATACTAGCGCGAATTTTAGTGTCCTTAGAACCAGTTATCCTTTACAAAAAACGCTACATAGCAGACCAATTGTTTTTATAATGCCTACAATGGAATTCACCTTCCTGCTTTCCCGATTTGTGTCGCTGCTGCACTATCAGTTAGTTCGCGGGAAATCTGGTATCTTACGCATGTTCAAAAATTGATCCTACCCGGTATCACGACGTCACAGAACAAAGTGGCGACACCAGACGGGACAAGATATGAAAGGTGCATTCCATAAATTTTAATGTGACAGAAATTCCGTAAATGGAACCTTATTGACTGTGTTTCCTTCACAATGCTATTGATAACCTGTCAAACCAACACCAAAGAAAAAGACATTGTCAAAATATAAATACATAGTAGACTTGTATTTCTGGATTAGTGTTTCTATTCGGTTACCTTCGTCTTTTGGCGTTGCTTAAGTGTACTCTTCGTATAAACTTATTCTTTCTACCTACCTCTCAATAGACGCTAAATAAGTAGATTGCAGAAAATGGATTTAGAAACCAAGGACAGTAGAGCACCGAAGTGAAAAGAACGCGTTTAAGCAATGTGATAGTGAAGTTACCAATTATCAGACCGAAGTGACAAGAACGCGTTTAAGCATTGTGATAGTGAACTTACCAATTATCAGACCGAAGTGAAAAGAACGCGTTTAAGCAATGTGATAGTGAACTTACCAATTATCAGACCGAAGTATAAATATTGTACGAAATACCGTCTACTTGAAATTTATTAGACCAAATCATAAGAATTCTTGGCAATGATGCTTGTTACATATCTTGAAATCTATTTACGATACATCGTGGTAACAGGACATTTAGTTGATCGTCATTGCGAGACCTACATACGTAATCCTTTTTTAGTCTGTCAATAGGTGATGCTTTTATTCAACTTGTCATTCTTTTACAGTTATCCTTCTGATTGTTCCTGGTGAATCCTTAAGGAACTTCATGCTTCAGGCATACGATATGGGTCTTATACAGTCTGGTGAATATGTTTTCATGGATGTTTGCCTATTTCCGTTTCCGGGAGATTATTGGGGAAACCATGATTGGCGTAGAAATGACGAACGCGATCGAGATGCTAAGACTGCATTTTCGGCATTACTATTGTAGCTGTCTCACGTCCTTGTTTTGTCTTTGTTTTTATCTGTTACCGTTTCTGCCATGTCTTTGGACTTCGATTTTTGTAGTCATCGCTTCCCTTGTTCCTTCGGTATTCTACTGCCGTTGTTAGAATAAGTCTTTACGTGCAAACTTCTGAAGAATGGAAAAACTTTACTGCCGATGTAAAGATAATGGCACTAAGTAAATATGGATTCAACTTTACAAATGAGGAGGTAATAATGAGGCAAAAAATAATGATAATATGCAAAAAGCAATTTTACAATGACTGTTTAAGGGGTTAATAACAAAGGAGTAGGGACGGTAAGGTCCTATTTGGCCTGAAAAATAAATTCACATAATTTTCTCATTGAAATGTTCTATTGATGAGGATTTCAGTCAGCAGTAGCATTTCTCAAATATTGATGTATTATTACTAAGTTTTTGAATGCAGAAGAAGGGACTAATTGAAGATTTTGTCAAAAAATGATAAATTTGACCAATTTTTACTACTTTTTCTGTATAGTAACATAGAGCACATGCAAGAACCACAAAAATATTTATATGAGAAGTTAATTCATTTGTATCAATGATTTGGTAAATTATCTAATTGTTTCTTGAAAGTGCTCGATATTTCCGGTTTGGTAAACTGTTCCAAAATCTGCCAAATCCGGTATATTTCTATGAAAATTCCCCAAAATAAATAGCCTTTACATGACATTTGAACTATACTTATTGTGACGTCATTAGTTCTTACTTTTGTATTTTTTCTATGTAATTGGGATCTCAATTTTTAAACGAACACGAATGAAAATCTTGAGTTGCAAGGAATTCTTGGCCAAATCAACCCCTTATCGCACCAAGTCCTTACTGAACATAGTTATAAGAAGTCGAAGTCTATGAAACAAAAATACATTAGGCGGAAGACCACAGCAAAAATTGTCGACCGCAATGACTTGGTGGGTTAAGTCGGTTTTAAAGGAACACCAAACTACCCTTTCCACTGAAGTAGTATCAAATATATATTATTTGTAAGTTTCGTCTTGTGATGTCTATTCGAAAACGTTTTTCCCTACAGTATGAAGTCTCAGAGTTGTGACGTCGCACTTTTTTACAGGCTCATTTTCCTGAATCTAGCCATTTCTCCCTTGCCCATTCTCTGTTCCGTTTGTCCCTCCAAACTAATCTAAATTCCCCTTATTAACATCTTTCAATGGATTACTCGATCTTGTCCTGCTTTAACTGAATATTCTTCAATGGACGCAAATCTAACAAATAAGAAATCAATCAGAATACAAATAAAGGGAACTTTTTATGTATCCTTAAGTTTCAAACTTGAAAATACAAAAATACCAAAGTTCCAAAAATGAACTGTAAATTCAGTTGTGCTGTACACGTGTTTCAAGGAGTAACCTCTCATCAGCAACAATAAAATTAAATAATATTTAAAGCCATAATAAAAAAATTGTAAACAAAGAAGCACTCATTACCAAAAATATCGAAATTGGAAGCCAAATCCAGTCCTAAGGACATCTACTGAGTGCCATACACGGAATGAAGCCGTATTATTTTTTAGGGGCTAGAATTCTGATAAAACAGTAAATGTCGATGAATCGCTAGGTAATTTTTCGTGCCAGACAAGTCTGACTATTGGACTGGTGAATACCTTTCGGGACCTCTGGTCAACCAGCAGTGACATCGGTCCAATGGCTTCAAAATACAAAAATACCAAAGTTGCAAAAATGAACTGTAAATTCAGTTATGCTGTACACGTGTTTCAAGGAATAACCTCTCATCAGCAGCATTAAAATCAAATAATATGGAAAGCCATAATCGAAAAATTGTAAACAAAGAAATATTCATTACCAAAAATATCGAAATAGGCAGCCAAATCTAGTAGTAAGGACATCCACCGAGTACCATACACGGAAAGAAGCCGTATCACTTTTAAGGGTTTAGAATTCTGATATAACAGTTAATTTCTATAAATCACTATGTAAATTTTCGTGCCAGACAAGTCTTACTATTTGACTGGTGAATACCCTCAGGGACCTCTGGTCCTCCAGCAGTGGAATCGGTACAATGGTTTCAAAATACTAAAATACTAAAATTGCAAAAATGAACTGTCAATTTAGTTATGTTGTACACGTGTTTAAAGGAATAACCTCTCATCAGCAGCATTAAAATCAAATAATATAGAGAGCCATAATCGAAAAAGTGTGAACAAAAAAGTACTCATTACCAAAAATATCGAAATAGGAAGCCAAATCCAGTACAAAGGACAACCGACGAGTGCCATACACGGAATGAAGCCGTAGTATTTTAAAGGGGTAAGAATTCTGATAAAACAGTAAATTTCTATAAATCGCTATGTTATTTTTCGTGATAAACGGTCTCTTTTTCCACCATATATACCTCTTCTTTTTCCTTTTCATGTTTGTTTTATCAATTCTAAGCTCATATTTTTATATAAAAAATATCTATTACATTAAATAATTTTTTTATAGATACAATAATTGTAACTCATTACTTCTTCCCCTTCTGAAATGAAGTTTTTTTTTATCGGTTTAAAAGAATTGATTATTTTCGAAAGACAGTTTAAATGTGTCAGTTGTCTGATTTTCTTGTTTCGTTATTTAGTCACAGCAGCAACTTAATTTCGTTTTGGAAAATGTACGAAAAGGAAAAAGCATCACGACTGGTCAAAATAGCAAGACTTAATCTGAATATCGGCATAAAGTTCTGAAAAAAATGAAAGGAGATCTGTTAGCATATGTCAGAATTGTAGCAAACGTCTGCTAAAAATGCTTTATTACCACTGGTTAATTTCCCTTGTAGCGTCCTATTTGTTTTTAGAAATATTATCTTTCATTCAGATAAATGTCTTTCAATCACATATCTTATAAAGCATTTTTGTTTCAGTTAAGACCCACACATGTGTTGTTTAAACGCATTAAGGTTTTCGATAAACATATAAATTTGCGATATAAATCAAATTTATATTTCAGGTTAATTTTTTCATTGGTTCTTTTCATGATGCTGTGTTGTTGTTTGGAATGACACTGAATGAAACACTTGAGTCTGGTAGTACAAAGAGAATGCTGGATGGTTTTAATTTTACTCGAAATATGTGGAATAGGACTTTCCAAGGTAAATTACAAAATATATATTTGAATGGCTTAACCATTCAATTATGCAGTCTTTCTTTTCTGCTCATATGGCTATAGCCAGAATGAGATTTTGCCATCAATCAGCAACTTCTATTCGTCTGTCATCGGTCTTTCCTTAACTTTTCATTCAAATGTCTTCATCTCTGAAACCACAAGGCTAATTTCAACCAAACCTAATCTCAGTAGTTCTAAAATGGTTCCATTTAAAATTGTGTCCGGTAGGTTCGTACCCATCCAAGATTGCGGCAAGCGGCAACACATTTTGACATTAAACCATATGGGAAAATATATCCTCTTAAACCACCAATTATTGTGCCAACATCTCGTGATTTTATCAGGCCAAGTTTTTTTTTACCATTGATTCGATCAGGGCCCTATGGTTGTTCAAAGTTCTATAACTTTTTGTCGGGCAACAAATGGCAGCAGTTGTAAGATAACTTTGTTAGCTAATTGGGAAATATTTGAAAGGATATGGAATGAATGTACATGTGACAAAAACGCACACGATACATAGACAGCTCCAGTTTATCAAGGAAAGGGCATGTACATGTGTATGTTTGTTGACGATCCATTAGGCATAAAACATGGATGTAACGTTGCTCGACATCTAGCAATGTATTCTGCTAAAACCGGTTCTAGAGGCCGTCTTAAACTTATTTTGAGGTATGAGCATAGATCACTTTTGAAAGCCTCATGGTAACTTCAAGATAAAGAACAACCATAAAAGCGTTTTGTTTTGCCATGTATCTGTAGAGACTACGTCTCATTTGCATTTACTCTATATCCCGTCATTAGTTATTTCATACTTCAAGTTAATATTAATGAGGCATGGTAACATGATGGTCATTAAGCAAATGTATGGTTTTCGTACCGATCATAAATTCAAGATGTCTGCTAATGCGGATCTTAGGTTAAAAAATAACAAAATACCGAAGTTACTGTTAATTTATTTTCTGCATATGCGCATTTCGACAATTTATGTCTCATCAGTGCAGATAAAACCAAAACATTTGGAAGTCCATTACCCGAAAAACATGTAAAAGCTGATGGAGAACAAATAACCAAAGGGGTCTAAATAGAAAAGCCAAAATTCAGCTAAGGACAGAGCTATGCTAAAAACTGACCCTATCTGAAAATGTTGTAAATTGTTAATTTTTGAAAACCCTTTCATATATCAAGTTGATATTTTTAACTAGTTATGGTAACTTGATGGTTATATACAAAATTTTATATCTTTGGACCCTATCGGAAAATGTTGTAAATAGCCAATTCTTGAAAATATTTTCAAATATCAAATTCATATTAACTAGGCATGATAACTTCATGGTCATCTACCAAATTATATATATTTGTACGAATGAGAAATAAAAAATGACTTCCACCGGGATTTACAGTTTAACATAGAACTCCATCGGAAAACGTTGTAAATTGTTTATTCCTTAAGTCTGTTTCATAATTGATATTAACTAAGCATTTTAAAATGACAGAAATCTATCAGATGAATGATTTTACAACATACTGTCACTTCAGATTTATCATTTTACCTTCTGCCTTCAGGTGAATAATACAGGCTCACATGTAATAGAAATTAAAAAAAAAACTTTGTCCAAAAATTGGTTTCCGGAGCATAATACCAGAATGGATGAATTCAGGCTGAGATAAGGTAGAGATAACCTATTGATTTTTGGCTCGGTTGGTCAAAGGTCAATGTCAAAAATACTTAAGGAAAAGAAAAAAAAAGTCCCAAAAATGGTTTCCGGGGCATACTTTCAGAATGCTTTTATTGATTTGCATGAAATAATGAAATAAACACAAACTACTTTTGATTTTGGGGCCAGCAGATCAAACGTCAAGGTAATAAATAATTAAAAGAAATAGAATAGTTGGACTATAAATTGGTTCCC
Source organism: Modiolus philippinarum (assembly GCA_002080025.1). Lineage (NCBI taxonomy): Eukaryota > Metazoa > Mollusca > Bivalvia > Mytilida > Modiolidae > Modiolus > Modiolus philippinarum. Next base: position 50,876 of record MJUU01025546.1, read on the forward strand.
GGGGTATAACGTTACAACACCTTTATTGGAGTACTCAGGGTAAGGAAAACTCCTATGTATATGAAGCTCAGCAGGTCAAAGATCAAAGTCACAAATACTTACAGAAAACAAAATTGGTAAAAACATTTGTTTCTGGGGCTTAATTTCAGAATGTCTTTATGGATTTGAATGAAACTTGCACAGATGAAAGCATTAGAGATACGTTAGATAGCTATTGATTTTTTGGCTTAGTGGCTCAAAGGTTCAAGTCACAAAGACTAACGGAAAACATTTTACAATAACTACAATCTTGGTGAATGGATTTGAAATGAACTTTTGCTGAAAAACGCTTAACATTTAACGTCGACAACTTTTGATTTATGGTTCAGTAAGTCTAATGTCTATGACACCAAAAAAATTAGGAGATGAAAAATTCGGTTCAAAATTTGATTTTTTTAGCATCACTTCAAAATGTCATTTGTCACAGTAACTTCGGTATTTGGTTATTTGTGAATTTGCATGAAATTTACATTTATGACATCATTAGAGGAAGACACGTACATTATTTATTTTTAGGTCAGTAGAGCAAATAACAAGGTCACAAATAGTTATGAAATAACTAAATACCGAAGTTACTGTGAATTTAAATTCTGCATATGCGCATTTCGACAACTTATGTCTCTTCAGTGCAGATAAAATCTAAAAGTTTGGAAGACCATAAACTCAAAGAGGTTAAAAAACTGATAGAGAACAAATAACCAATATGGTCTAATTGTGAAGCCAAAATCGGCTAAGGACAGAGCTTTGCATGAGGGAGATACTCCTTAGTTTTCAACAAAATTTACAAAAATTTAGATATTGTAAGGTTCAAAATAGAATCGGCTTTCGGGTCAGCACCGAAGTACTGACTACTGGGCTTGTGAATACCCTCGGGGACTAACAGTGGTGACAAATAACTAAATACCGAAGTTACAGTGAAATTAAGAAAATGTAGTAGAGAAAGTTTCCGGAGTATTACCTCAAAACACCTGTCTGGATTTAGGTTGAAATAACACAAAAATGTCGGGAAGAGACCTATTCATTTTTTGGCTCTGTAGGTTGAGGTTCTAAATTACAAATGCGTACAGAAACAAAGATATGGGCCAAGAAATTGGTTTAAAATGCATAGCTCCAGAATAGTTGAATGGATTTGAAATAAACTTAAATAAATGCTGATAAAGACGAAAGGTAGAAAGCTATTAATTTTGGACACTAAGTAGGTCAAAGTTCAATGTCACAAATAACTGCAGAAATGGAAAAATTATTGAATAAATTTGGTCTTCAGCATAAATTAAGAACTATTGAATGGATTTGATTGAAGCTTCCACAAATGAAATTATCAGAGGTAAGAAAGACACTTACCAGTTTGTGGTCAGTAGGTCTATGTCACATGTACTTACAAAATTTGTGTTTTTTTTGTACTTTTGATTATTTGCAAATCATATATTTATGTAATTGAATGGAGGAAGTGGTTCTGTGCTCCTAGTTTTTATATTTGCATTATTCATATTTTTTTTCTTGTCCTATTCGATCTCCTTTACGGCATAAGCCTAATTGTCGTATAATTAAACTCTTAAGCAGAAAAAGTAATAGCAATTCATCAATGATATTTAACATTAACTCTCATGTACTTTGCCATTACTTTTGGCTCGCCTTGCATTAAGGATGTTGAAATTGTTTTGTCATATTGATTTTCAATTTCGCGTTTTTTAAGACATTAAGATAATGTATTTATGTGCTATGTTTACTAAAGGTAAGTTTTAATTCTGAGTAGTATGAATATTGATTCGTATTACTGTGATCAGCACTGGATGGAAGTGCTTGTTAAAGGGATTCTCGCGGTGTTTATTGTATGTACGGAATCCCTTATTCATGCAGTATAAATATTATTTGGTTATCTATTGTATCTTTCTTTCATCTCAGTGAATGAACGAGAAAGTAGAAAACCATAAGGTCACTGTCAAAACGGCAATTGCGAGCTTCTTTGTTTTTTCATTTACATGTATAGGCATACAATTATGAATCAAAGTTTGTGAAAGTTTGTGAATGGGGTCAATGAAAAAATTACCGAACAGAGTTATCAAGAGCCGAAATCCATGAAATAAAAAGACAAATCAGGTGGAAACACCGGAAAATTGTCGACAGCATTGGTCCTGACTTGGTACAGGCATTTCAAAAGAAATGATGGGTTGAACCAGTTGTTTGCGCGCCAAACCTCCCTATCTATAGCGGTAGTGTGCGGTAGCAGCTCAACATCGATTGCTATTGAGAAGTGAAAATGAGGTTATTAAAGATCTGTTGGTTGGACGATTGGTAAATGTCATTCTGTAACCCAGAAAGCAGACACATTAAAATCAATTGTACATTTTACTTCTCTAACGCTAAAACAAGACCAAGGAAAAGTTTGAAAAACAGATATTTAAGCTATTGGAAAATATTAGAAATTCCAAGGGGTTTATTTTTGGAAAATCTGGTTCCCCTTTGGAAATAGTATGTGTCTGCACCCCCCCCCCCTTTTAGCAAAAACTTTGGATCCGCCACTTCTTAACCAACGGTTACCTTAGGATTAAACTAAGTCATGAACATCTTCATCGTATGGTACATATACATTTAAAAGTTGACTTTTGTGGTCAGGCTTTTGCCAAATTATATGTACTTCTAGACTTGAATACAAATTAAGTAAGTCAGAACCGAACGGTCAATCCAAGGACTATGGCAACATTTAAAAAACAAAGAAACTAAGCCACGAGTACGGCATATAATAGAAAAAAATGACACACACATAGAAATATGAACGCCACGGACCAAATAAAAAACCATGATGAGATCAGATGCACCGGTATGGTAAGCATCTCCTGCCTTTTATAAGACAATGGCCATGTTGAGCATTTCAAATTCGGCAGTAAAGTCAAATCGGTAGAGGAAACAATCTCAAACGTTGAAGTTCGTTTTGACCAATTATTTATTCAAATTTTATATTTTCAGATATAAATTTGTTGGGTTCAAATGATTTTACTACAACGGTGAACTGTAAGAGGGTATTCATCAACATAATCGTTAATACTTTAGTGCTTGCCCGAAAAGCAGTTTAATCTAACAGTATCTATTTTTGTTAATTTCAACAAAGTTATGTCTTCTTTATACGAAGCTCTGTCGCTGTCGCTGATTTTGGTTTCAATTTTTTACTTCTTCTCTGTCAGCTTATAATCATCAGTCTTTCGATTTATGGTTTCCAATTTTTTAATTATTGTAGAGACTGTAGATACTCTATGATCTGTACATTGTATATAATTATGTATATTAGTTTTATGAATGACTATCCGCAGATAGTAAATGCTCAATTCCTGATTTAGTTCTTTATCAGACACAATCAATTAGCTATGACACACGATTTTTGTTTCCGGTATTGTCATTAAAAGTATAAAATTTCTTACTTGACTACACTTTTGAACACAAAACTTTGACCGAAGTTTTAATCCAAAACAGAATTACGCATTTTTGTCACTGCTTTCATCTATGATCGAGGAGTTGAGGTGGTTAGTTTTTCCTGTATTATTACTGTAGTATTTCATCTCTTTGTTGTGCGTTTGTGCCTCGTTTTATAATTCACAAAAAGGGTGCACTGGACTTGCAATCGTACGTGAGAAGTTATGTCAGTTACCAGCTCAAGATGGTTGGTTCTCTTCAGGTACTATGGTGTCCTTTACTACCAAACCTGACCGCCATGATATAGCTGAAATACTGCATAGAGTGGTGTTAAACCCAATAAATACAAACAAATAAATTTTTTAATCAGTAGAAAGAGAAATTATTAATTTCCTAAATATTTTTTTGATATTTTTTGCTTTTATTTATGCCAGTAAAATTTCATATTTTATCTACTCAATGATAGGAAAGCACTGAAGTCTGAATGCTTTATTATTGTCGTTATTAGGAATTACTGGAAAGGTGATTATTGATAACAATGGTGATAGAGACACCAGTTATTCAATACTTGACATGGATCCAGTCACNCATTCCCTCAAAAACTATCAGAGTAAGACCAAATGATAAACCCTGGTTTAATTCGGATTTAAGGAAAGAAATAAGAATTCGTGATAGACTACATAAATTAGCGAGAAAAAATCCTTGTTTTACTTTAAGTACGCGCGCGAACAATTTTTTCTTAGTGCTGACGAATTAGTAGATTCATATTCCAAAAACGATCCAAAGTCCTATTGGTCTTTAATTAAAAGACTTCTAAAAGGAACTGGCTCAAGTTTTACAATTCCAACCCTACTTGATAGCGTAACAAATACCTTTGCGTATAGCGATAAAGAAAAAGCAAATATATTGAACGACTTTTTCTGTTCGATATCATCACTAAACGATGATAACCGCGACCCACCCGCGCTGCCACCCAGAACGAATGCTAAAGTCGGTTTCACTTCCTTTAGATAATGGAAATCTCACGATTTCAGCTTTATTTTTACATCTATTTTTATCATATTTGGTATGTATATCAAGAATGATCATACATAACTGAAAAACGTTGAATTCGCCGTTTATGACATGCACAAAAGTCTGCAGTCATGTGCATTTTCACAATTTTTTTCAAACAGGTGAAAATTTCTAAGTGTTGGATTGTTCTATTTTAAGGGCGACCAAGTAACTTGATGAATTAGATGACCCGAGTTGACCCATCTAATAATAGCAAGGTGTACTCGTTCGGGGTTAACAATTGTCATCCACGGACTTTTTGTTTGTAAACACCGAATAGAAATTAGTAGGACATTAACAATTCATTTCAAATATTTCTTTTGGGTTTAATGCATGCATATTTCAATTACATGTTTAAGTATTTTGTTGAATTATATCATTTCTTAAGTCAAAAGGCAAAAGGGGGTCCAAGAACATGGTAAAAACCAAAGTGAGACTTGTTTATCATCTGACTTAAAAATAACCTGCCTATACCTATTTCAGAATGGTCCAATCTAGTCGCTAATTGTGCGCGGAAAATATCATCCATTTAAAAGCATGGAACATTTTTAAAAAGTGTTTTTTCCTTCAACATGAATTGGAAATCATCAAATCAAAAGTGGTTCCAGAAGTGTATAATATTTTTACACAACCATGCAAAATCCGGTGCCGAAATATGCAATATTAAAGTCAGCAGAATAGAATTTCCATTATCTAAAGGAAGTGAAACAGACTTTATATAATCTGAAATTATCATTACTGTACGAGACGTTAAGGATATTCTTCAAACGTTAAAAATCGGTAAAGCTTGCGGAGATGATTCGATAAGTCACCAAATTTTAAAAGCTACGTCTGAAACAATATGTAAACCCCTAACAATTATGTTTAATCATTCTCTAAGAAATGAAAAATTTCCGTCTAACTGGAAGGTTGCTAGAGTGATTGCTGCATTTAAAAAGGAAGATAAAAGCAATCCATCTAATTACAGACCAATATCATTGCTAAGTTGTGTAGGTAAAGTTATGGAACGTGCTGTATATAAGTATATTCATAATTATGTTATAGAAAACTCCATGTTGTATGCATATCAGTCCGGCCTCTTAAAGGGTCACTCTACGGTCTTCCAGTTATTAGAAATATATCATAAAATTTGTCAAAATCTTGATAATCGCATGTCCAATATTATAATATTTTGTGATATATCAAAAGCTTTTGATAGAGTATGGCATGCCGGTTTAAAGATGAAATTAAAATCATATGGAGTAACAGGATCCCTATAAAATTGGTTGGAAGATTATATGTCTAACCGAAAACAGTCCGTTTGTATAAATAGTGAAAGATCATATCTTAGGTCCGTTAGTGCTGGTGTACCTCAAGGTTCACTCCTTAGTCCATTACTTTTCCTTATATATATTAATGATGTAACAGATAATGTGACAAACCTAGCAAGATTGTTCGCTGACGATACTTCACTAATGTACTCTGGAGGTAATTTTCTAAATATGGAAACTGAAATAAACGAAGACCTGCGAAAACTTAACAATTGGGTATTGACTTGGCTTGTTGAGTTCAATCCAAAGAAAACAAAGGCTCTTGTTATTACAAATAATGAAATACCTTATATAGATATTAAGTTTAGAGAGGAATCGGTTGAAAAGGTTAAAGATCATAAGCACTTAGGTGTTAGGCTATCTTCAAATGGAACTTGGTCAACGCATATTGAAAATATAGTACAATCGGCTTTCAAACAAATAAATGTTCTTCGAAAACTAAAATTTACCCTTTCGAAACGAACTTTTCGAAATGGCCATACAGCTCATTAAAATTATTGCAGTTTGAGGTAACATATGAGCTATGGTCTCATGTTCATTTACTCCATATCCTTTCGTAAAATATTTATCAAATATTTATCTTACATATGTAAGACCCTTAATGGAATATGCA
>MJUU01025549.1:0-27395 GCA_002080025.1 Modiolus philippinarum
TTTTGTGACATAATGCACAATAATGCGTTTTTTCTTTGTAAGAATTTCGATTTCGCTTTAAACATCACAGGTTTTGCATTAAATGTTGTTCAACTAATCAGAGTATCATAATAAAGCGTAATTTTGAGATATGTTATAGACTAGCGTACATTTTTCTACAATAATTTTATGTTTGCATCCATCTCTGTGCCAAAAAATGCCGTGTGACGTGCCTTCCTTTTGATTGTACATGGGCCTGTTTTTGAAAAAGAAAGGTTTTAGACAACAGCAGCATACATTTTTCCCATGAATTTATTTCTCTATATATTAAAGTAGTTAAATTAGGAATTCCGTGATTTTTGGGATCAAAATGAATGTTAATTTGACAATTCTTTCACGAGTTCTAGAAAGCGATCGAAAAATATTTATCTAGGTCTACATGGTGTATGATCATTCAAAGGGATGCACAAAACTTCTACCGTTTCAAATTGCGAATTTTCTTTTCTGCCCTCTAAAATCTATCATGTTTTTCTTTCAAAAGGAGGAAACATGAGGTTTCTACCTCTTTCAGATTGTCCGGGAGGAGTATTTCATGTTTGAATGAAGATTCTATGTGTTATCGGTCTACATGGTTAAAATGACGTCGAAGTGCCAATATTGATGCAGTTTTTTACATACATGTAGCTATCACTAAAAATAGCTAATTTTTTTGTTCCAACACTTATTCAACGTTATTGAAAGATCATTCACACTTTCATTTATTTGTTTTTTGTACTTTATTCTTTTATTCCACATTTCAAAGTTAATATCATACGATTGTTTCCAAACGTCACCAACACCGCGCGCAGTGTCATTAATTTTAATGAGCTGTATGGCCATTTCGGAAATTTATTCCTCATCAGCAGCACTAGAACCCAAACAAAGGAAATCCATAATTTCAAAAAAAAGATATAAAATGCATAAAACCAAACGAAATCCGAATAATCAGTAATATCAAATATAGCTAAGGACAAAACTACGATGGAGGGAGTTTATCCTTGGGTTTTAGAATTTACATAAATTTAGATAATGGTAATTGAACAAAGTGTACACATGAGATATTATCTCATGTACAAGTACACCATATCTAAGAAAAATAAAGAGCATACATCTCTACCACGGGGAATTGTTTTACCAACTCCACACTGCAATAAATGACAAACTCCTGTATTAAATATTTTACGAAAGGATATGGAGTAAATGAACATGAGACAATAACACATATGTCAACTTGTTCAATATGTATCTTGTTCAATTATTCCTCACATCAATTTGATTTACAACCATTTGATCAAATTTCGGTTTTCAGGAAATATAGTCACATAGTAAAGATATCAATCACACTTTTATAGATTCAAATGGTCTTGCCATAAGAAATAACTGTTAAAAATGTAAAACCGTAAGACATGCTAAGTAAAGGATATAAAAAATTATATTTTTTAGAAAATTTGGTCATATGCCAAGGTTAAGGTCATAATGCCAAGGATCCTGTCATCAAATGAAAGGTCTTGCCAAAAGGAATATCCATTCAAAATATTAAAAGCCTTTAAGTTTCCATTTTACGGAAGTCCGTTAGTGCCAGGTGGTGTTTTATTTTTATCTCGTTATAACGACTTAGTATCTCGTTATAACGACATAGTATCTCGTTATAACGACTTAGTATCTCGTTATAACGACTTAGTTGTTAAGACTTATACTAGAACGAGGCTATCCCATAATTCGCGTCTGTGATATAAAACCACTTTTTTTAAAAATCCTTTTTAGTGAATTTATGCTTATGAAAATGTTGTGAATCTGTGAAAGGCATTCTAAAATTTCAGCGTAACCGAGTCCTAAATCAAAATAAAACCTGCAAATGACTTCCCGTTGTGCCATCTGGAATAAAGAAATATATAAATGTATAACGATATTTTATGATGTTTATATTGGTTTTTGATTATAACTAAAGGGAAAGTGATAGTGTCTCTAAAACTGGAGGATCGCCTCAGCCTGTATCGCCCACCTGGTGTATAGTAGTTTAGTGGCCAAGTCATTCCCAAGAAGATTTATGTAACATGTATGGACTATTGATTGTGACTATTGTGATAAAACCCCATGGAAAGAATGTTTCAAAATCTACTTCTCTTAACTACTTGGCCAATTAAAACCAAACTGGGCTATAATATTCCTTAGATGGTCCCCTTTAAAATTGTGTCGTTTGGACTCGTACCCGATCCAACATGGCTGCCAGTGGGGATTGAAATTTCACATTGGATCATGCTATGGGAAAATTTTTCCTACACTTGGCTATTATAGACCAGGTGAGCGATACAGGCTGAGTTGAGCCTCTAGTTAGCCCTGAGTTACCTCTTAAATATGTTTTTTTTCATCAAAATGTAAATACTCATTTCAAACATAGAAAACTTTTGTAAAAAAATTAAATTTTCTTCTTAATCACCAAGGACTTATGCTAGTTTTACACTGCCGATCAAATCAACCATGCTGTTTTATCTCGATGTACGTCATAAAATTCATTGATCGAGCTAGCTCACGACGTCCACTCGAATTTAACCCGATTTAACACGACTATCACAGGACCATTCTCGATTTCTAGATACGAATCAAGTACGACTTATGCTCGACCCTCATTCGACCAACCAGACTTTGTCAGATCACTCCAGATCATAACCCGATTTGTCTTTGATTAACTAGACCTGGTCGGAGATATATCGTGAAATAGTCGAGTGCTCTCGAGTTTTGTCCTATTAGCACATGGGAATAAAATGTTAAAATTCAGAGAACAGTTCAGTATGGTGGCGGAGCAGCAAAAGTTGTGGCCCGGATGGCTAATGCTTCAAAGAAAAGATGATAACTGTAACAGATCTAGAGTAGCAGAGAAAAGAAGGAACGTAGTTTGGGTTAGACAATAGCAAATGCTTCAAAGTCATCATTATAGAGGAATGAATGTTCGCTTTAACATACTAGTAGGCCATCCTCCTCATCATGCGTCAGAATGCGACTGTGTGATTTTCCTGTCATTACATGTAGGACTAATCTGATACATAAAAAAGAAGACATATCATCACATGATATCGGTGGTACAAGACTTACAGTTGTTTCCGTGCATAGCTTTAAACCAGCTTTCTTTAGAAAAATCCGGCTTAAATAAAGTGGAAATGAAAGTGGCGAGCGGCTGCCTATTGGGTACATATCATTTGCCCGGTTCAATTCTTAAAGATTTGTTTTTATCCTCTAGTACATGTTACAAATGTTTCGCGTTTTTGATGTAATTTAGCTTGAATCATATCCTGTGATTAGAATAACAATCTGCCCGGAAGAAACTTGAATTAATGTATTTAGTTTATATATCTCTTTCTGGAGGGTGTATATTGGGTGCATCTTGGATTCAATTTCAAATTTTGTCAGCATAGCTGGTTGGTTTAATTAAAGCCCTCTGCAAGTCAGTCCTTTAATTCTACTAGTAGCATGCACAATCTGGTATTCTTTTCTATAATTATGATGTAGCAAGGTTGGGCCTTTTCCATAATTTTGTGTCCGTTATCTATGAACTTTGCATTCAAATGTATTCTACTCAGAAACCGCCATTTCATGATAGACATCGATTGATTCAATGAAAAAAAAACCGTCATGTCTGTTTCTAATCAAATAAAACCGCCAACTGGGAATATCGTTATAAATTGGATCTCATGAGAAAACTCCTTCCATCGTTACCTCTGAGAGCCAATAAGACCAAACTTGTTACGATTGCCAATGGACGGTCTCTTTTCAAAATAGTGTCTGCCATATCGTCGACTTATACAAGATGACCTCCAAAGGGGGACAAAGTTTAATATTGTACCAGAAGGATTTTCGATTGACCAATTGCAGCCAAAATTGGTCAAAATAGTCCTTGGAATCCGCCCCTTTTAAAATATTATCTATCTCGTCTGCATGTAATCAAAGATGGCCGACAACAGGGAGCATAATTCATTATTCGACCGTACCTAGATATTCATTCATATATTTTCTGGTCTGAAAATACTTTGCCAGTTGGCCAAAATTGAAAGCAATAGTTCTTGTCTGGTCCTCACTTGAGAAACTCTCAGGCAGATTCACATCATAACAAAGATGATCATCAGCCAAACTTGATCAGAGAAGTGGTTGGATGGCTCCTTTAAACTTGAAGAAAGGTCCTAGTGAGTCACTGGGGATCTTGAAAGCCACGTGTTGTTCTATTGCTGCGGTCAAGCAAGTGGCAAAACTTTCAGTTTACGTAAATTAAGATTGACACCCCAAGCTCTCTACTTTTCCCTGACTCGTCGTCGTAAAAAGACAACATTGTATACATTGTCATGTTTTCACGTCTGATATACCTACAATGTAGACTTTTGACATCGATGTATCTAACACACTGTGTAAGCTTGGGGTGTTAATCTTGACTACATTACAGTAATAGCTTTGCCACTTCCTTGACCGCAGCAATATTGTGAAAAAGATGTCATGCTGTCGTGTAAAATCGAGTAAAGGTCTTGAGTAGTCGAGTAGAAGTCTGATACAGGTCGGGAATAAATCGGGTTACGGTCGACAAAATCTTATACAGGAAAAAAGAAAGAATCATGTTAGTCGAGTAATGATCGAGTACTAATTGACTTGATCTGGAAGCGACTCTGCATAAATTGAGAGGTAAATAAGTCAAAGTCAGGTAGAGAGATTGAAATGATCGGCTATAATTTTTAAGCCCGATCAAGACTGATCACTTTTCGACCTCTTCACGACAACCTCGATCAAACCCCCATTGATTCCCAACCTGTTCACGACATATAATGCACACGACCTCTTCACGATATTTTTTGACATGTCAAAAATATTCGGGAACACAGCTCGAGTTTAACAGAGTTAGTAAGATTGCCGATTTGGTTAGTAGACCGAACACGACCATTCAAGATCAGTGTACCGACCGATGAATATTCATGAATATTCATAGATCGAGTTCGGTCGAGTTGCCTTGATCGGCAGTGTAAACCTACCAATACAAGGTTAATTAACTTTAAAATTGCTGTTATTTGTAAGGCATTGTCCGTCTGTCCGTCCGTCAACATTTTTTAAATATATAAAAAATATGAGATTTTAGCCCTTGATCTTCTACTAAAATTTTCACTGACTATCAGAATAGAAACTTGTGGTTTTGTTCAATTGGCTAAGTCGCATTTTTTGGAAAACAAAGAAAAATAAATCATGGCCTGTATATACAATGTATGACTTTTTTTATTCTTAATCACGGTTACTTGGCATATGTTTTATCAATTTACACATGACCTTTAGGAAATAAAAGATGAAAAAATAATCAGAGAAAAGGGCTATCAGTCTATGCCTTAAAATAACAGACTAGAAAGTATGCTTTTGGGTAATAAACTAAATAAGTAATCCGGGATGGAATGTCTGAGCACAATGACATTTTACTACAAATAGCAAAACAATGCGTTCCTGGGTGCCAATAAACATGTTTTTGACATAAATCATTTTGGGTATACCATCAGTTTCACAGAAAGTTTGTAAAATATCACTTGAAGGGTGATTCTAAAACGTGTAAGGGAACGGAACGATTTCGTTTCTTCTTTTAGTAAGACTTAGTATCCTATGAATATTTTGTAATTCAAGAAACGAAACAGTTCGTTCCGTTTCGTTTCGGTTCATTTCTGTATTTTAGTTTCGTTTCTTGATTTTTTTCTTCCCTTGTAAAAGGGGCAAAGGTTCTTGGTGCAAAGTCTTTCATTCCAGCTTTATTTTTGAGAAGCACTCTGAAAGAAGCTGCTTTTCCCGTTCATGGGTTATTTTTTTCTATAGTTCCTGTGTCATGAATAAATTCATGCATTAATAAAGTTATTTATTCTAACCTAGCTCGTGCGATGTTTTTTTCGAACAATCTCGATTCCCGCGTTACGCTAGTACCCAATGAGAACAGCTACATTGACAAAAACATTCTATAAAAGCCCTGTTCTTGATAAACTGGAGTATCGTGTGCGTTTTTGTCACATGTACATTCACTCCATATCCTTTCATTTTTCCTATTTAGAACATATATTTAACGGCTTCATTGACAATTGGAATGGATCCGACAAAAGATGAAAATTAATGAAGCATTTCGAACATAGGACCTTCAACTTCGGGGCGAGAATTGGCCCACCCAATTGCACTGGTCTTGTTGTAGGCCATAAAGTCGAAATTTGTTGGAAATGTCTTTATTCTTTATCTTTTATTCTGTACATTTGTCTTTTGTACCTCTTATTAATGACCTTGGCTCACCAAGCCCATGCCAAAATAAGCTTTTGTCATCACTTACGTTGTCTCTGAAATTAATTAGCCACTTGGAACCAAACTTTGTCACAATAGTCCTAAGATGGTCCCTTTAAAAACAGTTTACCTCAACCAAGATGGCTGTCATGCAGCGGGTATCATAGCGTAACACTGAACCTTATAAAAACAAATTCAAAGATCTTTTTCTCTAAAACTACTTGGCAAATTGGAACCAAACTTGGTCATAATAGTCCTTATATGGTCCCCTATAAAAATGGTGTTTTTCAGGTCCACACTAAATTCATGATGGCTGCCAGCGGGAAACATAGTTTAATATTGGACCCATTGGGAACAATTTCAAAGATCTGTTACTCTGAAACTACTTGACCAATTGGATCTTAACTTAGTCACAAAGGTCCGAAGATGGGTCTTTTTGAAAATTTGCGTCGTTGGTCTTATTATCTGTTCAATAACAATTGGTTACTTAGCTAAGTCGTTATAACGAGATACTAAGTCGTTTTAACGAGATACTAAGTCGTTATAACGAGTTAGCTAAGTCGTTATAACGAGATACTAAGTCGTTATAACGAGATACTAAGTCGTTATAACGAGATAAAAATAAAACACCACCTGGCACTAACGGACTTCCGTACCATTTAAATGATCTTACAAGTGCTGAAGTTTAATATTTGTAGTATCCCCAATGACATATTTACCGAAGTCGTTCAAAATGTTTCCTTTAACGGAATGAAGCTAGATATAATTTTATAATGTGATTAAAGCATTATCCCTCAAATATGTTTCCTATGCATCACAACTTTAGACCCGGAACAATTTTATAGGTACATAGATATCACATGATTTTGACTTAGCCACATCACTTCCTATTCAAATGATATTTCTAATGTTAGAATTTTTGCAGATAGCTGAACGGAGAGAAAACGAATAGACCAAATATATATGCCCCTCCCAACATTTTTTATTTAGGGGCATTAAAAAAGCCGTACAGATTAATAACAAAAAGTTTCTAAAGAAATTTGAAATATTATATAGGCATGTTTACATCAGAAAGGTAAATGTTGAAGTCATGGAATTATTAGGTCTACCCCTCTGCCAAAATTTGCATATTTATGCTTAACAACTCATGAATGGATTCAAGTAAAATTATTGATGCTTCCCCAGAACATCTTATCGTATGTAGGTCTAAGGGTAAAATTTTGTAACTGACTAACATGTGGTATTTATATTAATTATAGTACCTATCCATCTCCGCATCACCAAATTCAAGTTTGATATCCTTTTTATCTACTATCTTGCCATCCAGTTTGTATGCCTTATTGTCGTAGCCATCCATTTTTTCTTCATCCGTGTTTTCCCCTGGTTTCGTACAAAGATTTAATATAACTAAACAACCAAAATCAAATATCAAACATTCAGATTTTAAAAATGTATGCACTAATGTTTCATATTATCTTTTTAGTCTATTGACATTTAGTATACTGTTTAAGCCATTGTATACATCAAACAAATAGATTTTTACAGAATGAGCAAGACGTATAAACAATTTGAAACATTTTTGGTTTCTGTAATGGAAAATATTTGCATTTGTTCCTTAAATTACTCAGTGGTTGAAAAGTGTTACATGATATCTAAAATATTTTTAAAATATTTCAAGACTAAACAAGAAAAGAATTCCTGGGTCTCCCGCCGCTCAAGCAATTTACCAGTATGATGTAAATGAAACTGCAATATTTTCAAACATTCAGGGCTGTTCCAGAATTAAATATGTGGGGATACAAAAAGTATCGACCACGGCTGATGTTCGAACTTGACCAATGTATTAGTGGTATTTGGTATAAATTTCATGAAAATCTGTCAAAATTTGTAGCCATTAGAGCGCTTACAAGGTCAATTTTTGATAAAACGGAGTCATTATTTTGGTCAAAATCCCATAACTCCGTCCACCGAAGCTGATATTCGAACTTGACCAAGGTATTAGTGGAATAAGCATTTGGTATAAATTTTATAAGAATCCGTCAAAATTTGTAGGCATGAGAGTGCTTACAAGGTAAATTTTTGGCTAAAACGTTGTCTTTATTTTGGTCAAAGTCCCATAACTCCGTCTAAAAGTATCTTCCGAAACTGATTTTAACTTAACCAAGGTATTAGTGGTATAAATTTCATGAGAATCCGTCAAAATTTGTAGGCATGAGATCGCTTACAAGGTCAATTTTTGGCTAATACGGTGTCGTTATTTTGTTCAAAGTCCCTTAACTCCGTAAAAAAGTATTGATCAAGGCTGAATTTAAAACTTGACCAAAGTATTAGTGGTATTAATATTTGGTATAAATTTCATGAAAATCTGTCAAAATTTGTAGCCATGAGAGCGCTTACAAGGTCAATTTTTGGATAAAACGGGGTCATGATTTCGGTGAAAGTCCCATAACTCCGTCAAAAAGTATCGACCGAAAAATGTAGGCATGAAAGCGCTTACAAGAAAGTGTGGCGCACAGACGCACGGGCGACCGGTATTTCTATGTCCCAGCTCCGCGTTGCGGCGGGGACAAAAAAACACAAATTAAGGGCAGGACAAATATAAGAGTAAAAACTATCGATAGCAAAAAAACCAGACAAACAGTTTTATTTGTAATTAACTAACATCATCTGTATTCAACAACTTCGGAATGATTTCGAAGGAACAAAGTAGACTTTATGAACTAAAGTAAATTATATTCTCTTATGATGCACGACTATTACATGTATCTATTCCTTGCACGGATAATTATTTGTGGTACAAAACGAGACTTTGAGCCTGGAGTTAGATATATATGAACTTGTTGAATCGCTTTTACAGGGATTTCATTGGTCGAGCGCTAAGTAATAACACATCAGACGTGATGTGCTTTTACTTTTTCGACGTTTCTATTGGACAATTTTAAAATCCCGTTTGCCGTAATTAACGTTACCTAGCAGCGGTGTTGTTATTTGGAACAATAACAGCAGTTCGGCATTAAATATGTACGGCATTCATGAAAATCATAAGAAATAGTTTGAACAACTCGAAAGAATTGTATATCGCTGGATATCAACTCTCGTTATGTAATTTCAAAGTATAATAAACGAGCCTTTTCGTTATGAAAACTATAATTAACCAAATCATAGAGACAAAGAAAAAACGAAGACCAAAGAAATTTCACAATTAACACACAAATATCACAAATATAACCATTCACAGAGTGATGAAAAAACCGAGACAAGTGAAAGTATGTTCTGATTCGTATTATACATCCTGTTTAGTCAATATAGGGTGACGTAAAAAAGAATCGAAAATCTACTATTTCGTTCCTTATTCATATCAACTTCATGTTTGACACAGTGTTCATATTTTTTGCAACGTCCAGATAGGGTTGAATTTTTGTAAATTAGATCAGCAGTGACGACAACATTTCACTTATGGAACACTCAAGTCATACATTGGGTAGATAAAAACCATAATACATTGATCAATATTTTCCTTAATTTTAAGTTTGCTTTACTTGATATAATTATAATTTCACGTTGAAATTTTAACATGTATTTAGTTATTAAATTAATGTGAAAAATTCATTTTCAATTTATTCTAATTGCATGTTCAAATTTTCCTGTTTACCTGGTTAAAATTAACTTATTAATTGAAACTCTTTTGAAGATGCAGCAGTTTTATGCTTAGGATTTGTCTTTGCTTCAGTCTAAAATTTACGGATATGGAATTAATGTAAAACATCATAAAAGCCTTTCTGCAATATTCAAACCATAAACACAAGAATGATGCGCGTGTTACTCGTCATCAAGGTATTTTGACATGAAAAAGTTGAAAATGTATTTATAGAATTTGTCTCCATCATAAATTCACGATATTTACGTCATATTCATATGATTTTTTTTTTCACTAGAATCTAAAACCCTAACGTCATCTTAGCATAACTAAACTCGGTATGGATTCTTAAACATAATGGTATTTACCTAGTTCAGAACGAGCGAGTTGGTCCACCACAGCAGTTAATATTGGTAACATCATGGATGTAGTGGCAGTATTACTAATCCACATCGACAAAAACCAGGTTGGAAGCATCAGCCCAAGGAGAAGCCTAAAAAAAATATTATTGCAAACAATGAAAATTTGACTTTAAAAGTGTAGATTTGGATTGCATAAGGATGAACATATGTAATCTACAATTTTTTTCTTTCTTTCTTTCTTTCTTTTTTTTGGGCGGGGGGGGGGGGGGGGTTATTACAGGCTTTATCGAACGAAGTTTGTTTGTTTGTTTTTTTTATGGTGAAATTTACATTTTCGGACAGTAAACAATGTGAATGGTGCGGCATCGATCATTTTATTCAGGATCAACAAGATTGCATAGTCAAATCGTTCATATAAGGAATAGTTCAAGTGCAATTCGAAATTATTTGTTCATACTATTGCCACATAAATGCCAACAAATAACTTTTTTATGCACAAATATAGCATAAACAACACAAATTCAAGTGGCTTGGTATCACTGATGTAATAATATCTAGAATAAATTGAGTTACAATACATCGAAATCCGTCTGGGACTGAAGATCCATTTCAGTTTGGACAGAAGTTCAGCTGTTTACACGAGATATTTTGATACCGTTTCTACTGTTAAAGGTTTTGATTCAGTTGTATTGTCATTATTGACTTATTATTGCAGTTTGAGTTAACATATGTGTTATGGTCTCATGTTCATTTACTCCATATCCTTTCGTAAAATATTTAATACAGGAGTCTGTCTTTTATTGCAGTGTGGAGTTGGTATAACAATTCCCCGTGGTAGAGATGTATGCTCTTTATTTTTCTTAGATATGGTGTACTTGTACATGAGATAATATCTCATGTTTACACTTTGTTCAATTACTTTTATCTAAATTTATGTAAATTCTAAAACCGAAGGATTAACTTCCTCCATCGTAGTGTTGTCCTTAGCTATATTTGATATTACTGATTATTCGGATTTCGTTTGGTTTTATGCATTCTAAACATTTTTTGGAATTATGGATTTCCTTTGTTTGGGTTCTAGTGCTGCTGATGAGGAATAAATTTCCGAAATGGCCATACAGCTCATTAAATTATTGCAGTTTGAGTTAACATATGTGTTATGGTCTCATGTTCATTTACTCCATATCCTTTCGTAAAATATTATCATTCATATTAACAATAACTTTTAATGTTGGAGTCAGAAGGTTATTTAGGTTTCATAAATACAAGTAATCTACTCACATGTTTGGGGATCCACCTACAACTTTCATTATCCCTATTGCCATTCGTTTGTGTAGCCCTGTCTCTTCAATAGCGACTGCCACAATAAGGCCACCAAAGAACAGCATACCCGTATCCTAAAAGACCCATCCATATCGCATAAAGATTTACAAGTTTTCAATTTTACTTTTTATTATTTGCAAATTCAAAGTGTAAATCATTTTTTTCTTTCTTTTTTTTTGTTATTTAACCTAATCAATATTTGCTTTTACTATATGAACATTTTCTTTATTTCATGCATTATCTTTTGTTGTATCATAAGTTTCCAAATCAACCATCCGGTTGCCGTGCAGACACAAAATTACACTTGATCCCTCGTTACATTAGAAGTTTAGTTCAATATTGACCTGTTCTTTTCTTTTCGCGCTCACCTTTGTTTGAGCTTACTATTGTTTATTCAAAAGAGAGTCTTGTGGTTTTTCATGTTTTGGTTAATAAAAAATGCCTACTTACATTGATATATTTAGAACTGACATGTCTTCCAGTAGCTATTCCAATCATAGGAAACAGGAATATTGGGAACAGTGCAGTAACAGATATCGGGATAGCTTCGGTCAGCCATATTACACCCATAACAATGATTACATACAAACATTTTGATTCCTGGAAAGAAATCATAACCATAAATTTACTGCATTTTGTGTTCGGGTGAAAACAATTATTGTCCAGATAAAACACAGATTAATATTATTTCAGAAACCAGATCATGTGGGTGTTTCCTTGTTCGGCCACGGAGGCAGACAGTAAGACTTTGCATTCCTATTAGACAGCTATACAACAAAAAAGTGAGGGGGTTCAGCTTTTGAAAAGAAAATTAGATAAGCTAGATTAAAGCATGAAGATGAATATGGATGTATTAGAAAAAAAGGAACTTTACTAAAAAAAAAATGTTGAAATAAACACCTGATTTTGCAAGTGCCTAAATAATGATACCTATCTATGGCACGCGATAGTAACAAAAATGCGGTATACCTAGTATTTCGAACGGAAACTAGGGTTTTCGTGCGAAATACTAGGTATACCGCACGTTAACCATGGGTTTCCGATCGGTATAGATAGTTTTCGGCGAAAACCCTAATTTTCGATTGAAATTGAACGGAAACTAGGGGTTTGCGACGGAAACCCATAGTTTCCGATCGGTATCGTTAATTCGAGTTTAAAGCGAAAACGCTATTCATAGTTTTAGCCAATGAGAAACGAGAAACGGAAATCGCTATTTGATATTTAACGTTCGTCCAATCAGAAACGGAAAACGGTATTCAGGGTTTAATTAAACCAATCAAAATCGTTTTTTTTTTCTCTCTTTTTTATTCAAATTTCGTATCTTTTATTTATTTCATATATTTTGATATTATAAATTAATTATCAAATAGAGTTGTACCTGTGACATATTTAGGTACGAATAGATATCAGATTCGCGTGTCCTGAGAGGATTCGATCTCGACTGTCTAAATTCACCTTCACCAGTTAAAAGTTATGAAATTTCGCCGTTTTAGACTTAGTTTAAAAAGAATATTCAATTTAACTAATCTATAGAGCAAAGATTTTTATTTTCATATAACTGGATGTGTACTGTGTTTCGAAATTAAAAAAAGCATGAGATTTTGTATGAAAAATAAATAATTTGATAACCAGTTAAAACAAACAAAATACATGTAGATGATCAAAACAATTCAGTAATTTAAAACTTTTACTTCATCATATCCTTTCCAAGGAGTTTTATAATTTGGACGTTAAAAATTATGAATTTTAGCATTTAAGAGGAATGAAAAGTATAATTTTAAGTTTACGGTTTAAAATTACTCTATAAAAATGACAAAAACAATAAAGTGTTTGAAAATTTTACTTCATGATATTCTTTCGAAAGAGTTTGATATGTTGCAAAATAAAAAAAATTATGAAATTTAGCATAGAATAGACGGAATAGTTAGATTTTTTAATCAGTGGTTCAAACTCAGTCTTTAAAAATGACAAAAAAATTCAGTGTTTTGAAAATTTTACACCATAGTATCCTTTTGGAGGAGTTTTTTAAAATTCCCGAACCAAATACTTGATAAATTTTAGCATTAAAAAGATATGAAAAGTAAAATTTTTAGTCGACGGTTTATACTAACTCTTTAAAAATGTCAAAAAAGTTAAGTGTTTTGAAAATTTAACATCATAATATCCTTTCGAAGGAGTTTTATAATTCGCGAAGCAAAAACTTGATGAATTTAAGCATTAAAAAGATATGAAAAGTAAAATTTTTAGTCGACGGTTTATACTATAACTCTTTACAAATGTCAAAAAAAGTTCAGTGTTTTGAAAATTTTACTTCATTTTATCCTTGCGAAGAAGTTTGATATGTTGCGAAATACAAAAATCATCAAATTTAGCATAGAAAAGGTTTGGAAAGTAAGATTTTGAAACACAGTTTAACCTAAGTCTATAAAAATGACAAAAAAATTCAGTGTTTTGAAAATTTAACATCATAATATCCTTTCGAAGGAGTTTTATAATTCGCGAAGCAAAAACTTGATGAATTTTAGCATTAAAAAGGTATGAAAAGTAAAATTTTTAGTCTACTGTTTATACTAACTCTTTAAAAATGTCAAAAAAAGTTAAGCGTTTTGAAAATTTTACTTCATTTTATCATTGCGAATACGTTTGATATGTTGTGAAATACAAAAATCATCAAATTTAGCATAGAAAAGGTATGAAAAGTAAGATTTTGAAACAGCGGTTTAAGCTAAGTGTATAAAAATGACAAAATTTCAGTATTTGAAAATAATATCCTTTCGAAGGAGTTTTATAATTCACGAAGCAAAGACTTGATGAATTTTAGCATTAAAAAGATATGAAAAGTAAAATTTTTAGTCAGCGATGTAAACTAACTCTTTAAAAATGACAAAAAAGTTACGTGTTTTGAAAATTTCACATCATTATATCCTTGTGAAGGAGATTGATATATTGTGAAATAAAAAAAAAACTTCAAATTTAACATAGAATATATTGGGTATTGGATCGATACCTTGAAAACAAAACAGTTCATTGCCAAGCTAGGATATTTCTAGTCCTGGTTTTTACTGAAATATTGCTTAAAATGGCATAAACTGATAAACAAAATACGGAAAACTGAAACGCAACTTATTTTTTACACAATAGGTAACATCGACAGGATATTCTTAACGAGTCCGGTGGTATCGCTTTGGAATCGAATGACCTGAGGATTGTTTTTTCGTATGCAACGTATGGTAGCCGGCAGATTAGCAGCGAACATTCTTTGACCCATTTTTCTAAATTACGTTTTGTCCCATTCTTTTCTTTTTTAAGTTAGTTGTATAAGAGTTAGAACTATATCTGTATGACTTGAATTCGCATGTTTATTATACTATTGGAAAAGGAGATGGATAAAGGTTTAGAATAAGTAAATGGCGAATAGTGGAAAGGAAATAGGTAACAATGGCAGTAGAGTACAGAAGAGACAAAGTATAAAGTAACTATAAAAATCAAAGTCCAGAAACATGTCAAAAACGAGAATACAGAAAACTAAGATACGAGACAGCCACAAACACCTAAAAAAATCAACATAAATGGCGAATAGGAAATAGGAATAGGAAACTAATAGGACATAGCCGAAATATTAGATAGGGAATAAGTAAGCGACATCAAAATGGGTGCCCATAACTGGTACAGGGAAATAATTTTGTTTTCTATAATATTGTCATGGAGATGTTTAAATACTCATCTCTCCATGATTTTACCAAGAAGGCAAATTTATGTTTTGTGTCCCTTCTAGCCTTTATTTACATACATCGGTCATATGTGCGTTTTTTTTTTCTTCTATTATTTGAACCTTTTTTTAACTTTAAGGTAAAGTAAATCAGTCTAAAACGAACAATCAAAGGACAATGGCAACGTTGGAAAACAAAGAAATAAAGACACAACATGAGCACGCCACAGACACACACAACTACACAAATGAACAACACGGACCCAAATAAAAAACATGGGTGAGATCAGGTGCACCGGTAGAGTAAGCATCTCCTGCATTTTATAAGACAACCACAGGGTAATTGATGATACTTTATGCGACTTTTGATTAATTAAATTTTGTCCTGTTGCTTTTGCAATATTCAGAGTTTTCAAAACATGCTGTACTTCGATTTTAGTTATTTTGATAAAGGAGAGATTTTGATACGGTACATGTATATAATCAATATCAGGAAAAAATTTGAATCATCCAAGTAAGATGATGCACAAAAAAGTTACTGAACTTGTTACATTTGTGTATTACTACTAAACAAATTATCATTATCTAGTCGAAAAAGTATATCGGGATGGTCCTCGAAGTAAAGTGACCGTTTCACTAAATTACATCAGTGTTTATTTCTGAAATTTTCAGACCTTACTCTATCTGAAATCAGATTTTTAATATTTGTATTTGGTTTCTACTTTTCGGATGATTTTCAAAACTGTTCTTACTCCAATCGTTTGGGGAATTCAATTTCTGGACATTTTGATCGCAATATTTTTCTACCGTATTTTTTTTAAATACGAGTGGAATCCAATGAGGTTTTTTTTGTAGAAATTCATATATCTATTTACAATTGTTTCATTTTCAACCCTCAATTATTTTTGAACAGCTGCTTGTTGTAATAGTTTGAAGCATCCACTCTAGTCTGTATTAAAGAGGCAGTTGTAGTGTTTTTTTTTTTTTCAAAGTTAACAAATTTTGTTTTTAACTAGGCAGATTTAACAATAATGTTACTTCATGTGCCAATAATTGGTAGGTTGGCTCAGTCATTTATCTTTCATATAGGGGAAAAAATACATAAAAACGTCAAACGAAGCGGAATGACTCGAGACGAAACGGAATCGAAACGAGATCAAAATGAAACGAATCGAAACGAAGTGAATTTCTTCAAATTTTATTGCTTCTAGCTTTTATTCAGAATGACATTATCGGTGACGAATATTAACACCATCCGTCCATAACAGTATGCATATGTTATATTTGATGTGGAATTTTTACAGTTTAATATATAATGTCTGTTTTAGTAACACTTTGACATTTTGAAGCTAAGAATATTTAATTTGAAGATATTTTTTTTTAATTAAGTCTCGTGCTAATGACTTCAAATTTGCCAAAATAAGACAAAAACAATCAGAGACAATAATTTAAACAGAAGAGTAGTAAATTGTCGGAATTGCAATATGCAGAAACTAAATATCCAGTAACCTGCTTCAGTAAACTGTTTCAGTGTCAATATCATCTAGATATTTTGTCCGTTACTTCATCTCCGAATTACAGGCAGACTGACCATTTCCTTAGGGTTTTTGATAACCATACGATTTTCTAGCTTTTAAATTTGTCACACAATGGACATGAGAAGAGTGTTATACAAGTTTTTTTTTTGTTTTTTTTTTTTGGTGTAAAGCTTAACGTTTTGGTCGATACCGAACGAGTCTAGACCTTTTCATTGATTCCATTGAGATAGTACCTTTGAATATCAATTAAATGCAAAAGCTGTCATTACCTAAAATTACAAACACGCCATAAGTTACAAATGAACTGCACTATAAATGATGTAAAAGCCAGAAGATAGCGGTAAATACCGCCATGAACTCAGCCAGATTTTGTTCTTGTTCTAGCAAAAACTGTCACTAGCTAGGGTAACACCGATTCAAGGGTACCCAAACCTCCCTTTTCTCATTCCCGTTTCATTATAAACATACAAATAAAACTTAATAGAGGTAAACAACTAACTTGAAGCAGTCCAATATGTTGAAAACTTACGGAATGGGAAAACCGTTATAGAAAATAAGTCGAAGGCTGCTCGCTGCTAAATTACAGGCTAGCCCCATGCAGAAGCCAAGATGCTTGTAAAATGTTAGCGCACTACGGAAGACAAATCAAAAAATGAAATTTGTAACATAATGGAAAAGTTTGGATGTGATATTTAAGTTCATTAATGTCGTCAAGAGTAGGACAAAGCGTGCAAATTGTACCAGTTGAGGTATCTACAATGAGTCACAATTATGCATTGAAATCTTCATAAACAATGGTGCCAAATCGAGCATAAATATTGTCGAGCAAGAGATGATTCAATGCCCTATTCAAAACATCACATATCCAGGATCAGTGAATCTTGTGAGTATCTTTGCTTTTGATTACAACAAATGTACTGAAGGCCAGAATCCAGCTGAAACTTTAAAAGACTATTAAATAAGATTTACTGAAATGACGGGGGAGGGTAGAAATATAAAACTGTCTGATGAAATTAGTCTTTTTGTTGGTTTTGTTTTTCTTTTTTAGGTAAAAAATGCTGGAGACGGTCAATTAATGTGGGTTGGGTGGACATCGACATAATATTTCCTTTAAATGATAGCAACAACAAAGATGTCTGAAGCTTTGTCAACAGGTGCAAACACATCCAGAAGGTAGCAGGGAGTCATTCGAGCGCTGATAGATTTCATTGAAAGGGAAATTTAGCATGCTGATTGATAATTTAAAGGCATACAAAAAAAAACTATCTAGCATTATATTGGTATTTAGTTAGCTATTTTTGATAATTTAAAGGCATACAAAAAAACTATCTAGCATTATATTGGTATTTAGTTAGCTATTTTTGTACTATTGAAGTAGAATTTAATATGAAAGTAAATCTAACTTTCATTAGTATATTATCAAATTCCCTAAAGGGGTTGCAGAATGGCACCATTGTTACTTCAAGATGAAGAACAACAAGAAAAGTATTGTTCCTTTGCTTGAATCTAACACGTATTTGTAGAGAGTTTGTGTCATTTGTATTTACTACGTATCCATTCATTGTTTACCAAGGGTGCTGCAAAGGACACCAGGGGTGCTACAAAGGGCACCAAGAGCACGGCGCCCTTCTTAAATGGGCTAGCTAGACCATTGCCATCTTTTTTGCTCTTGTTCTCTAAATTTTGACTTAAAATTGTCTACAGACAATTCATTTATTTCATCAGATTTGGCCAAAAGTCTTTTGAAGATATATACAGTTTTTGAACAGAAAATAATAGTGGGGTAAGAACAATAAAAAATCTTTATCTATATGATGGATTAAATTAGACAATTCCGAAAATCTGACACATAATTGCTAACCTGAATAGTGGAATTGGCAGATCCAGGGGAGATTCCGAGGAATTAATCATTAAGGACTCCAATCAGGTTAACTTACTATGTAATTTGCAAAAGTTAATAAAAAGAAAATAAATATATAAATAAAATAATTAAAAAAATCTATTTTTCGTGTTGGCTGTGAATTGCCGTGATTTTGGATTGATGATTTAAGAATTCCCCCTTTTCTCGTTCTTCCTTCGGTATTCGTTTGCCGATGTATTTATCTTATTTCACAGTTTTATGTTTATCTCGATATATTCGTTCTTATCTCATGTACGGTTATTTACAAAAAAAAGATATTCAATTAGGACAAACCTTTTCTGTAAAATGAGTACAAGCTTTGTAAGTTTCTTTTGTAGGGTAAACTAGGTCATTTACTTTTTGATTTTATCGTTAAAAGCGTTTTCGCTCTGTTTGACATTAAAGTCAACATTTCAATGTATATAAGTTTGTAATTGAGAAACGAAACGTTAGTCTAACTCGAACAGTCCAAAATAAGAAAAAAAATGGCAAAATCGGAAAAGCAAAGAAACCAAGACATGAGAACAGAAAAGAAAAATGAAGATACACACATATACAATAATGAACAACACGGACCTAATAAAAAAAAAACATGGGTGAAATCAGGTGTACCGGTAGATTCTCATAAGACAGTCGCCGTATTGAAGATGTCAACTCGGCAATAAAGTCAAATTGGGTATAGAAAAAAAAACAAACTTTAGTGGCAAAAAACGCAGACATGTTGTCATCTAGGAAACAGATATCCGTATAGCGGTCCAGAAGATCGTGATGTCGATCGTAAAACTTCTGTAGTGTTGACTTCAAGTTATGGGAAACATACATTTGCTTAAAGTAGCCTATCTGTAATCAAACGAGCTCTATCAAGGTAGTCACTGTATCCACCACGAGTCCTCGAGTAGCGAATGAGTTGGGATATGTAACAACGGTAGTAGAATACCGAAGGAACAAAGGGATGAAATTCACAAAAATCGAAGTCCAAAGACAGGGCAAAAACGAGAACACAGAAAACAATGACGTTAGACACAAAAACAATGACGCCAGACAGACACAAAGCACAGAACCAGAAACTACAATTTTCAGAACAAAGGCACTCACAGTGTGAACTCTAGTGAAACTGAGAGTGACATCAGGTGCTCCGGAAGGGTAAGCATGTCCTGCTCTGTTAACAGCACCCGTCACACTGTGAGTGATTCAATCCGGGAAAATGTCAAAGTCGGTAGTCAAATCCGGAAAGACGTAACTTTAAATAGTGTCCGCCGTGAGATACTTACCGCCTTTACAAATGTTACGTATGATTAAGTGCGAGGACGGAATAGAATGCATGATGATCATGAAATATTGCCCTCTTGGATTTTCCATCGAAATATATAACAGGAAGGACACTTTTTCACAGGACACTATTATGGCTTACATAAACCCCATACATTTATGCGCTGGGGGATGTAAAGTCCATAACACATGTGTGTTCAAGGCGGCACAACGACCAATCTGACAGGCATGAGAAATTATATTTCTAACTGGCATGTGTATATCACTTTCACTTATATCAAATCAGTTTATCTTTCATCGATTAATTTTATCAAACTATGCATTTATGGGAGAGTGGTCATCTGGACGACTAGATAGACAATTACTGTCACTATCCATGATACATGAAATAGTCCATTGAAGTAAGATATCCAAATGAAAATATTGCAACGGTCAAGCGAGTGGCAAAAGTTTCATTTCAAAGAGATTATATTATACACCCCAAGCTGACGTCCTTAAAGACTGACTGCGGAAAAAGAAATATTTTTGATAATTGATTGACGGGGGTGTTTGTAGAGGAATTCGTTTAACGCACTGAACTGAGTAGATATTGCATTTGATTGGATCGTTTTATTTTTATGCAGCCAATCAAATGCAAAATCTTCTCATGACAATGCCGTCAAATAATTAACAATGTGTAAAGTGTGTTTCTTGTCCTTTACCCCTGGCAGTGTTTTTGAATGCCGGCTTGGGTTGTAAAATTACATCTCGTCGAAATGAAACTTTTGCCACTCGCTTGATCGTAGCAATAATTGGAATTCTAATAGAAATACTAACAGGAATCATCTTCAACTGAAGAAAATCACAATCACACGCTACAATCATCATGGGAACCACACACAAAAACAAACCCCAGAAATTAAAGACAAAAGACATACGTAAACAACGATATGAACTCGTGATAGCCGGACTTATTACGGCTAACAGTAGGGTTAAGGGCACCCAAACCTCTCCTTTTCATATTCCGTTTCCATACGGCATCATAAACAAATATATCCAATAAAGGTAGACTACTCATTTCAAGACCACTGTCTTGAAATAAAAAGAATCAAACGTAAATAAGAAAGATTGGCCAAGGACTGCTTGCCGTTAAACTGCCATCTTGCTCAAAGATCCTAGTCTGCTGGTAAAACATTATCTCACTACGGAAGAATAATGCATGTATTTCAGCAGGCACGATCAACAGTATCCGTGAGAGGCAAGTATATCTGCAAAATCTTAAAGTCATTGGATTCCAAATCCATTTTGCAGATTATGCTATAGATATCAACTATCGTATTACGTGAAGAATGTAAGTGAATTCCCATTTTCCTGAATTTTAATCAGTTTATAACGAGGCACGTCATATTTCGATATCTTTAACAAAACTTTTCTAATGTGTTGAACAATTTATTAAATGTAAAACATAGTGAAATCGAATTCATCCCTTTCATCGTTTTAGTTTTAACTAGTATTTTCCCGTTGTTAATCAATGGGAATTTGGAACCCAAACACGAACAACTGGACATCGCAAAAAATAATCAAATTAATATTCAGTTCATTCTGAATAAAGCAATTCTGAATAAAGCAATCACGATTGGATCGGACAAATCCGCTGTCCGATCGAAAGTGGAATATAATGACAGTGAAATCATCAACATAAGAACCGCAATAATATTTCATGACCTTTCATATAAGTTTCAATTAAAACACCATTTATCCATAAATATTTGTTTGAGTTAGAATTATAATCATAAGTGCAACATTAATTTTGTAAAAAAATAATATAATTCAAATGTAACATAATTTCTTGATAAAACTTGCACCCAGTTTTTAACATGTTACTATTTCGGTGTAAATCTCATTAATTGAATATTTTCATTATTTTACAGTATAACTTTTAGTGCGAATCTTTGTAATATTCAATATTCGTAAAGACAAATGTTAAATTGTTTTTTGTTTGCATCACTTTTTAAACAAAGGGAGTTAATAATGCTAACTATTATAATATACAAATCGGCCTTCGGGCACCTATCCGGAATATTAATTACTTGGTTAATTGCTAATTAAGAAAACAAACAGATTTGGACTGATGAAATTTTCAATCTACACCACAGTCTCAGACTTATCATACACACTATCATGAGAGTGCGAATGGGAAAAACGGTTGACTTGCATTCTCAGTAAAGTTTACTTACATTCTAAATTTTTTGTCGTCTGATATATCTGGATTTTTCTTAATTAAAACGATATTTTTGACATAATTCAAGATATATTGTTGCATCCCATTTTCTTAGTACTTCTTGTTAAACGTACGTTCTGTATCTTAGTTTTTTTCTTTTCAACACACATATTAAAATCGACAAACTGAGTGTCCTCGGGTCAGTTATTTGACTTAAACGCTATTTTAAGAACAACAACACCATCAACAGTTTAAAATCTTAAATATTATAGACTTGAAAGCATTTCGTGCAGTTTAAGTCATTTATCACAAATCAAATCCAAGGGATAAAAGA
Organism: Modiolus philippinarum; assembly: GCA_002080025.1. Classification (NCBI taxonomy): domain Eukaryota; kingdom Metazoa; phylum Mollusca; class Bivalvia; order Mytilida; family Modiolidae; genus Modiolus; species Modiolus philippinarum. The sequence goes on from MJUU01025549.1 coordinate 22,561, forward strand.
TATATACTGAAACAAACGAAGGTGGTCAAGAACTTCATCGTTATAGTTAACTCGTGTACTCAGATATCTGAAAGCGAAATTTTCTTGCATATGTGCGACAGTTTTTTTGTGTATCACTGCTGTATATTTTTCCATGATGTAAATTCCAAGATTTCATTTTGACTTTACTATTCTGTCAAATTATATTGAGAACTTTGCAAAAGTGTTTTAAATATTAACTCACTCCAATTTAAATGCAATTCCAATGATTGCAAATCTTGTGCCACCATTTTTGAGAATGACCAAGAAGTTTGAATAAATCGCAAAGAGCTGGACAAAAATTATATTTTTAACTCTATATCTTATGATAATTAAAAAAAACACAGGAATTTCAAAATCCAATGGAAAATACAGTTTCTTATGGTATTTCACTACATTTGTTTCTCTCGTGGGACTTTGAAATATTTTTACAGGACTTTTACTATTGCCATGGGATTTCTTTAACTTCAATGGGAAAATTTTTCCCATGGCAATACTAGTAATTCAAACTCCCATTGGAAACAGTGAAAAAATAGTAAAATCTCATGGGAAAATGCATTTTCTAATAAGATTATCAAATTTCTATTCTTTTTAAATTGCAGTAGTGTAAAAGTGTACTAATATATCAATTTTGGCTGAATTTTGGCTTTTTTATTTATATCCTTTTGGTTATTTGTTCTCTATCAGCTTTTACAAGTTTTTCGGTTCAAGGACTTCAAAATGATTTGGTTTGATCTGCACTGATCAGACATAGGTGCGCATATGCAGAAAAAAAATTAACAGTAATCTCGGTATTTCGTTATCAACTAACTTATTTGAATTTCACAAGTCTCATGAAATTTTTCAAATTATTAACACTTATGTGGTAGCTGTCAAAAGTGGTTGCACAAGATAATAACTTGAATTGCATATTTTAATTACAATTAGTTTATTATTGAATACCTTTTGAACACCACATTCAATTTTTTCTTATGTGACTGACATGTTATATGACTTCACAGTTGAGAGTGTAAACATTTTTATGTATTCAAAATGATTGTAACTTCTTTGTATTTTATAAGTTGTAGAAATTCGTGGTAATAGAGAAATCTGAAAATGGGCCCGGTCCATCATTTTAAAACACAAAGAATAAAAATGTTTCATTTGTAAAGCGTAGAAATTCATTGTAAAAATTGGGAACCGTTTAATATTTTTTAAATAGCATTTGTTTTCCATATTTAAAACGCTGTTACTTTCATTGATATCATTTTCATTTGTTTTGAACACTCAAGTAAATTATGATTATTTTTGGGAGTACAATAACCAACTATAGCATAAATCAGAGTCAACTTTACCCCACTACACAATGAACTATAGCATATAAATTACATTTTTAAAAATCAATCGTTCAGTAAGCTCTTTGTTTGCACAATATTGAGCATTTATTTACATTATTGTACCCTTTTCACAAAAGTAGCCGTTTGGTGGTGATTAGCAAACGAAATATGAAATTTTGTGTCCGATGGCACTTTTATTAAAATTCATCATAGTAAACTATCGCTCCACTTGAGTTTTCATGCAAGAAAACTGTAGCCCTCGTGCAAGTTAACTTTCGCTCTAAAGACAGAACCCTATGGCATTTACTGGAATTTTCAGCTGAAACGATATGATGCGGCTTGACAACGATGTACCTAGGTTGCTAAATGCGAAAGACATGTTTTGTAAAAAGAAGAGATATTTTAATAATGAAATTATTACCTAAAATCATAAGTAGGTAAAATGCCTTTAAAATATGCCAAATTCTAAAAGGTATTTTGTAATCATGATAATGCTTATGACTTATATATTTCAACGTCAAATACTAATTTCTGTTAGAAAAAAAAAATGTATTTTCAACCTAAATGCCACATTTTTCGTCTAACTGATTGTTTATTTTCCCATAATACATCTGGAACACACAAGTCAATTTCGCAGGGAATGCAAGTCAACCGTTTTTCCTTTCGCACTTTCATGATAGTGATACATAAAGTTTAATTAATTGATTTGTTGTCGAGACTCCATGCCGTCTAGAAAATCGGACTTTTTTAGTAGTATAGATTTTACAATAGTTAAAAATTATGATGCTTAGATCCAGAACCAATATTTGCTACATTATGTTTCTCTCAAATTCAAAACCGTTATAGCTAAAACACGTCTTCGTCTTTTAGAAAGCAATCATTTGACCTTTAGGATAAATTTCAAGATCAAGTTCCTCCTTCTAATTGGCTTGCAGTTATCCATCCACACGACAGATACCAAAAGCTTGCTTCTAAAAAAAAATAGTTATAGCCCGGACACGGCTTTTTCATTTAAAAAGCAATTGTATGACTTTTAAGACAAAGTTTAAGGTCAAGAGTTACCTACCATGATACACGAAATGTTGTCTTGAGGTAAGCAATCCACAATAAAAAAATAATACCAATAGACAACCTCAAAAAGACAAAACAGTTATAGCCTCAGATGCAACTTTGTACGGACGGACAGACGCATCCAGTAATTACTTCAGGGCGTCTGCCACAAAGTGGAGGGGCTATTATAAATTTAAGATAACAGGAACCAGGAGAAGGAATTTTAATACGTCTTGATGTTCTGACGTCAAATGTGAATTACTGCTTCGTGTACGCGGTTACTCAATTGCTGAACAAGTTTGCTGTAGACTATTTTTTATTCAATTGAAAAAAATTAATTCATCAATTGACTGAAACAAAACCTTTTTAAATTGATAAAATAAAAATAGAAAAATTGCGCTTTATGGATTGTAGTTTATCGTGTCTATATACTACAAGGTATCAAATCAACAATTCAACCAATCAGAGTTGGAACATATAAGAAAAGAGATCTTTTGAATCTAAAGAAAGACTTTGTATTCTTGTATTAAAACTGTTCAAGGGAGTTTGATGAATGATACAACCATTTAAACATTGATATATTAGGTTTATTTCATGATAAAGGTCAATTTTAGATCACTTAAAGGAGAGGGATTCCCAATTACTATTTTTGCGTAATATTGTGACGTCGTGGTACGTATTTTTTGTACACACCGAGAATCTCTTAGAAGGTTTTAAAGGTATGATGAAAATTTAATTATGTAGAGTAGGTATGCGCCTTTCACGACAGGGACAGGGAGGTTTGAAAATACCAAATTTTAGTTGAAAATGTTAAAGAAATGAAGTGGTGGTTTCACATCTACACCAATCTCCGAAAAAAGCCGTATCTCATCCAACGTTAAATGATCTCCTCTGGCACAATGTTCTTTTTGGTGTGACATCATACATTATCTGATCTGTTTTGACTTTCAAGTTTTATATAATTTGATATTTGTTGTGAAATTCATCCGTTTGTTGTGGCAGAGGCATTAATACTTATAGCTATATACACCTGTTTCAAAGATTGAGCCTTATCGATTTTTTTTTTATTATATGTGTCGGTATAAAGGGGGGTGGTTAGCCGAGTGAGTGAAAAATAATTACACTAAAAAGTTACGTGTAGATAATCTGATTTAATTTGAATGTGTTTTCCAGTATTTTGTAGACAAATTTAAAACTCTGAGCACTGAACCTTATTATGTAATATATACGTTTTAAAATAACTTAAAACTATAATTGACGTAACCAGTTTCAATATTATGTCTACTTTCATGGACTACGACTGGGAAAGGTGCGTAACACTCCGTTTTGGTTTACTATTAAATGTAGGTTAAATTTTAACTTTTTACAGTAATAAAAAATAATCACAATGCATGAAATGAGTATCATACGAACATGTTAACAGGTTTAGTCACGAAAGATTTGAATAATACAGGAATTGGAGTACTTTTGACGAGACGTCTCGTGCTACATATGCTGACGTTTGCAGGTTTTTGTAAATTTATAGATTTTTCGACACCCAACCATTTTTTTTTCGCTTTTTTTAAATTCTTTTGATGAGACGTCTCGTTCTAAATATGCTGACTTTTACAGATAAATGTTAAACTTTGTGTAAATTGTCTGAGATTTTTCGACATCCAACCACCATTTTTGTTCGCATAATTTTTTTCCTTTTTTGTTTTTATTTCATTTATTTATCTTTTATTTTATTTTTTTTGTTGTTTTTGTTTTTTATGGTTTTGTTGTTGTTTGACTAGCATCGCGTTAAATCAATCGTTTAATTTATCCTACTACCCAAGTTAGGCAATGTGATATGCAAGTTAGCGCTCTGGTCTGTGTCCTCGGTAGGGTCGTTTGACTAGCTATTATAATAGACGATTTTCCACTACGTGAATTTCCCCGGAAAATTTTGACGTCACAATATAGATTTTCCAACGTCACAATGTTAAGTGACGCAATATGCGCCGATTGACCCCAGGTCAACCGGCGCAATTCATTCATAAAAAAAAGTAAGAAGGTGGTCTATACATGTACCTCCACAAAGTTTCACCATTTAATCAAACAAAAGATAACATATAAAAATAAAAGTTATATACGATATAGGATAATATTTATGGAACGAAAGACGAGAAGTCCCTCCTGTGAATTTCCTAGCACAGACAATACAACGTGAGATTTATTTTTGGAAATTAACGTTTAATTAATGTTTCTGTTATTTAATTCTTACCCCTATAAAAGCATCTAGGACTTTATCAAGTTGGCACCAAAAACCAAAAAGGTGACTTCAGCATTACAGTTTTGATAGGATGCAATGAGAGAATAATTGATGAATTGGATGATACACTAATTTGCACAACTACATGTATTCTTGGGCAGCTCAATTGGTAAGGGACCGACCATTTAACCTGAAAAGGGGGGGGGGCTAAGTTTTTT
>MJUU01025555.1:10155-45069 GCA_002080025.1 Modiolus philippinarum
TGAAGTGATATGGACTATTTTCATTTTATGTTTTGTTCAACTTTGTACAATTATTTTTGGTTTTTTTTTCCTTCTTTTTTTTGTGTATTACAGTAATAGGGCATCTTCGCTAGCCAAGGGTTGTGATCAGCTTCTTTCCTCTTCACCCTTGGCAGATTGAGCCACAACTTGTGAAACATCAGTTTGAAATTATCTCCCTTTGAAGTTAGAGTTTCAGTATGATTTATTGTAATAATAAATGATTATTTATTGCATCTAATAATACAACAATTCACAATATATTTGACTCCAAGGAAATAACCCTTCAAAAGTAAAGAAAGATAATTAAATCATGGAAATTTTGCAAAATAGAAAAATCACTAAAGGCCATATTTTAAGTTTTATTGTTTTGATATATATACAAAATCTGAATGTATGTTAATTAATTGGCTGCAGTGAAGTTTAATTGCAACCAATCAAAGACGTGGATTTGAGACTACAGAAATCCAGCTTGATCTGCCAAGGGTGAAGATGAGAGGAGCGGATCATAACCCTTGGCTAGCGAAGATGGTAATAGGGTTGAACTTAATATAATCTCAAATACAACTTGCATTTGAAGAATTTTTGGTAATAAGGTAAATGAATACTTGTTTGAATGGGTAAACCTATACATGATATTCTGTTAGATTGAAAAAAAAACAAACAAACTTTCTAAGTTGAACATGAGAGACGGTGACGCAGGTCCAGACATGTAATTGGTCTTGTTTATTTTTAGTCCGATTTTGATGCAGTTTTTTGCAGTGGATTCCTTATGAAAAATTAACATAGCGCTGCTCCATTAGATTTTTGATAATTTGTTCCTTTTCCAAGCTATGGGGGCCCAATGGGGCAATAATTGCAAACATGTGGATTATCTAAAATTTTATTTTTCATCCAATTTCAATGGGATTGTTTTCTTTAGATTCCTCTCATTGTAGATTTCAGTAGTATGTCGACAGATTTAGCATAGCTTTTACCGTTTCCGAGCTATTAGGGGTCAAAGGGGCCAAAATTGCAATTTTTAGAAATATGTAAAATCTTTATTTTACATCAGATTTTGATTGGATTTTTTTCTATGGATGCCTCTCAATGTAAGCTTTCAGCGGTATGTCAACAGATTTGATGTAGCTCTTACCGTTTCTGAGCTGTGGTCAAAATTGCAATTATTAGAAATATGTGAAGTCTTTATTTTTCATTAGATTTTGATGGGATTGTTCTCATTTTAAGCTTTCAGTGATATGGCAGTATATTTTGCGTTGCTCTTTGGTATCCAAGCTATAATGGGTCAAAGCGGCCAAATTGCAATACTTCAAAATATGTGAAATCTTTATTTTCATTGGATTTCAGCCTGAGTTTTTTCTTTAGATTTCTCTTTATTGTAGTCAACAGAATTTCTTAGCTCTTACAATATCCAAGTAATAAGGGATTAAAAGGGCTAATTTTTATTTTCACTAGTTTGTGTCCAGATAATTTATGTGTCAAGGTCCTTAACGTGTCCATGCAGCAAATTACTGTGTCCACATTAATTTTAGTTTACACTTGTTCAAATTTCAGTGGTCAACATGCCGCGGTCATATCATGCTGCGCTCGGCGTAGCCCTTTATTATTATTGATTGTGTATATAAATGGTATAATCATTGATTGCATGCAAAATGATCAGAAGGGAATACCTTTATCAGTCTAATTTTCATAATATAGTACCCCTGTTTAATTTGCTGTTGTGTATAGTGCTAAGCTTCGCATAACTCTTCATTAAAACATTCATAATGACAAATTATTATACCTCCTGCAAACAAAGTTTGGGGGAGGGGTGTATAGGAATCACCTTGTCTGTCCGTCTGTCTGTCCGTCCGTCCATGTACCTTGTCAGCGCATGTTCTCCTATAAGGCTGTTTGGATTTTGATGAAATGTTACACAGCTGTAGCACACCACCTGAAGATGGGCATGAAGTAATATGGTTGCTGTCCGATTTTTTCAAAGGGAAATAATTTGTTTTTGAATATTTTCTGGAAAAGGGGAGGGGGCGAACCTTGCCAGCGCATGTTCTCCTAAATGGCTGCTTTGATTTTGATGAAATGTTACACATTTGTAGTTGACCACCTGAAGATGTGCATGAAGTAATATGATTGCTGCCCTATTTTTTTTCAAGGGGATATAATTTGTCTTTGAATATTTTCTGGAAAAGGGGAGGGGACGAACCTTGCCAGCACATGTTCTCTTAAACGGCTGCTTTGATTTTAATGAAATGTTACACAGTTGTAGTACACCACCTGAAGATGTGCATGAAGGATTATGGTTGCTGCCTGAAATTTTGAAGGGAGACAATTTTTCTTTGAATATTTTCTGGAAAAGGGGGAGATGGCAAACCTTGTCAGCACATGTTCTCTTAAACGGCGGCTTGGATTTTGATGTGCGTGAAGTAATATGGTTGCTGCCCAAAATTTGGAATATTCTCTTGAAAAAGGGGGGACAAACCTTGTCAGGGCATGTTCTCGCAAACAGCTGATTGGATTTTGATGATATGTTACACTATTGTAGTACACCTTCTTAAGATGTACTTGGAGTTAATTGGTTGGTGCCTGAAATTTTGGAGGGGAGATAATTCATCTTTGTATATTTTCTAAAAAAAGGGGGTGAGGGGGTCCACAACTGTATTGTGTCCATACTCATTTAGATTTACTCTTGCCATATTGATCAGGGTTCAATTATCTCACACTAAAAAAGAAATTACTAAGTAATTTTCTTTTACTTAATTCAAGTAAAACTTTTACTTAGTAATTGCCTATTTATTACTTCAAATTACTCACATTTACTAACATAAACTCAGATAGATTGAAAAAATTACTTAGTAATATGAATTACTTATTACAAGAAATTATTTTACTTAAATTGTTCAAATTTTTACTTATTATTACTTGCAATTACTTAAATTTTTCCTTAGTAATAAAATTACTCAACTGAAGCAATTATTTTACTTGAATTGATAGGGAGAAATGATTTCTTTTACTTGGAATTACTTAATATTTTACTAAGTAATATTAAGTAATTAGTATTACTAAGTGCCAGAATTTCTTTTACTTGAATGGATTGGAAAATGTGTTTCTTGTCCATGCATGTCATTCGAATATCTTAAAAGTTGAAAAGGGTTACCTTATACTTAAATTATATAGCATACTTCTATCTGTGCAATGTAACATTTATTACATGTATTTTTATGTTGAAGAATGTGATCAATTACTAGTTAATTGTCTATTTGTACTGATTTTCTATTGTTTGATTTTACACTAGAAGGAAGGGGAAAAGAGAAGTTGGGTACTTGTATAGAAACTGGTCTATATAAGCAAAATAATGGGATATTGAGTGAGTGTACACGAGACAAAATCCAATTCAAAACATGTAAGCTACATAAACTGAACAACGCTTTTATTGTCGCAAACCTTGTAACCATGCACTTATTACTATATAGTAATCATGGTAATGGTACTAGTTCAGCTATCACAAATTCTCTAAGTTATTTAATGTTTGTTGTCTTCACCATATGTTTGGATTTTTTTTAAATCGAAGTTTTTTCCAGATTTCACTTGGTGTGTGATTGCCATCTGAACTTGAATGATTTAGCTTTATTGTTTTGGAACGTTGAGTTTTGTTTGCTCTCAATCATTCATGTATGCATTTTGGGGGAATTGGTGGTATTCCACTTATTTTGGTTTGATCTGTTCTATGAGGCATGAATTGCTGAAAAGGCCCTCTACAGATCTAAATTTACTGTGATATCAGTATTTTTTTCTGTAATTATTGGTATTTTGATTCATTTATTTTATTACAATGCAATGCATGAATTTTGTTTTCTGTATTATTTTTTGTCTTAGTTAAGACCAAAACAACGGCAGTAGAATACCGAAGGAACAAAGCACAAAATTACACAAATCAAAGTCCAGAGACAAGGCAAAGGCAAGAACACCAAAAGACGGAAGACCAAAGACACCACATGACCACAAAACACACAAACATTACATATACAACACAAAAAATTAAAGCACTAACAGTGTGAACTCTAAAAAAAAATCAAGAGTGACATCAGGTACTCCGGAAGGGTAAGCATGTCCTGCTATGTGCACAGCACCCGTCACACTGTCAATCCAGGGTAAAGTCAAAACCGGTAATGTCAAATCCGGGAAGACGCCAATCTTGCTGAAAATATCAGTTTTTATTTGTGACACTGACATTTCATATCTATCTATGATGTCGTGGTGACGGCCATAGAATTTCTGAAGAGACGAAAATAACAAAGGCTGAACATATCCCTGACTCAGCAGTTTTTGTGACAGTGCTTTTGTTCTTTCCACAAAGTCACTGTATGTACTGCACGCTCTACAGTAACGAATCAACTGTGAAATATACACTCCATATGCTGGGGATGCAGGTATATTGCTGCAGAGAAAGGGAAAGTTCACAATTGGAAAGTCAAAATCATCACGTTTGTCATATAATCTAGATTTCAGACGTCCATGTTCGTCAATGAATAACAAAAGGTCAAGGTATGAAGCAGAATCGAAGTATCGGTTGTCTCTTTAATTTCAAGTTCATTGGGGTAGATACGATGTAAATATTCTTCAAATCTTGGGTTATTAAGAGAAAGTACATCGTCTATGTATCTGAAGCTGAAATTAAAAGTCTGGGCTAGTTGTTTTTGTTTCTGTTGTATCAGTCCTTGTAAAAACTTTGCTTCATTCGAAAAAAGGAAAAGGTCAGCTAAAAGTGGCGCACAATATGTTCCCATAGGAATCCCTATTGTCTGTTGAAAAACATGGCCTCCACATTCAACAAAAATGTTGTCGATCAAAAATTCAAGCATCTTAATCACGTCATTTCCACTGTATTTCTTGTTTGACTCAGTGTGGTTCTTTACGAAGTATGTTTTATCAAATGACTGCATAAATAATAATATATTTTATTTTTTTATAACAGTAAAAAACTGTTTTGCATATACAATGTATGTAAATATAAACATGCATGTGACAAACATTATTCCTCTTATTTTTGATGATAGGCATGCAGAAATGATTCCTTAGCTTTAAGTTGGAATACTTGTATAGTATCACAAATTAAGTAATTTGTCATGTTTGTACATCGAAATGCAAGAAAAGTGGATGTTTCCACTCGACATGCATCCTTAATTGGTTTATAAATTTTCATACTGAATTTAGCTTACAGAATTAAAAGGTCTATATTTCCCAGCTGGGGAACTTATTTACTTCCTCTGTCAGACCATTACCTCTTAGAAAATTTTGTAACATTATTTTCAAAGGGAGGTCTTTTTGAAAGTTTAAAAAAGTGTCCATCTTAGGACTATTTGCCTCCTCTTTATACATGCAGACTAAGTAGTCTACAGAAAACGATGTACTTTTCACAATCATCACCTCATTACAAGCTCTTCAGAATTATATCCATCATTGTGATAGAAATAGAAAACTATACATGTAGTAATAACGTTTGGTAGCACAAGACAATTAATATAGTGTTACAGTTAGAGTGCTCATTAGATTAGATAGCCTTCGTTTATAAATGTTTGATCTCAGCATATATTAATATAATAGAAATAGTGGCCACATTAGTCCCCTTTATTTAAGAAAATTTAATACCTTTTGTTATCATAAAAATAAAAAATATTATGCTTCATATCCAATAATGAAAAATATAGGGCCAAATCTGAATGGCAGAATACATATTTTAGATGGTAGTATGTATAAAAAGTTTGTACTGTTTTCTACTAATGAATGCGTTTAAGGTCAATCAAATCCATTAAATCAAATGGTGGACAGATATACAGTTTTGAATCCCTGCCTGAATAAGTGTGTAGAGGCATAGGAAGAAAAATGTCATGTGTTTTCAAAAGTTCAAACCCCATGGCCAGATCAATCTTTTTTATTTCATAGCTCTGAATCTCTGAATAGTATCTAACTGTCTGGTACATTTCTAATGAGAAATACATATGTTGGGTATTGTCTTCCTGAGTAACTATAATGTCCTTCAAAGTACCAAACTCTGGCATACTGTTGTTCTCACCAAACGCAATCTGACACTGATTTTTCATAAATCTTTGACCATTTAATATTATCCAGTTTACAGAATGCACCGATTGTATGACATTAACATTAGTTCCAAAGAATGCAGATATTTTATTTTTAGTGTCTTCAATGTTGACAACAGATTTACATTTTCCAATAATTAAATCATTTGAAAATAATGGGTGATTTTTCTCCAATATTAAGAGATGCTTCATACATGACAACCCGTTCACTGATCGACTTTACAATGTTTTAAAGTTGGGGTTCCCACTCATCCTTTGCTTGATAAATTGATGTTTTCCTTCATAGCGCATGGAGCTTACAGAATTTAAAGGTCCATATTTAAGAATAGCATTTAACAAATGAGCAAAGTAATGTTGCTTCGGTATTATATTTTTGTCAGGAAAAACGCGCTTGAATTTATGCAGGTGAGACTCGATCATCATTCTCATCATTTCTATACTTTCAATAGATATAACTGACGCCATTAGCAATTTAACAATAGTACAAAGTTCTGTCAAAAATTCCACATACTCATTTTCCACATCACAATTTAATTTTTCAATAAGCATGAATGGAAGAAATTTCAGAAGAACTACCATTGAAGATGCAGACTGACGTAGAGAGGTGTCATCATTATTGAAAACACTTTCAGGTATACAGGAAGGTTGACACTCTCTGTCTTTATACCCATATTGAAATGATGAAATCAAGTTGTTTAGATTATTAAGTGTAAAGAACTCTTTTTCCACCAAAGCTTTCAGACCTAACTTTACTTCATATAATGCAACACCTTCATACACAACATGCATTATATCCTCTGGGGTCATCTCTAATAAATTGAACGATGGCCAGTCTCTTGCACTGCTTCTCACATTAATGCCATAAGCCATTGATAAACGCCTTTTCGTGCCTATTGTCCTTGCATTTTCAATCTCTCTACACTGATTGTCATATCTTTGTAATGTTCTCTGCTGGAAAAAGCGTTCATGAAATTTAGTTTGCATATCAACATTGGTACACTCGCACTCGCGACATTTTTGGAACGCAAAACCTACACCAATCTTAAAGCCGGAAAATTCATGACATGCCAGAGTGTCACCAACAAATGCAATAGCTGCACCTTTTACAGTTTTATCTTCTCCATTAATTTTCATAATAATACCTTCTGATAATTTATCAAGATCCTGATTTATCCTTTGAATAACAGTATTTATTCCATAGTCATTCATTGTTTTTCTTTTTATAATTGCCAAAACACGAATAGCAGGTAACCTTGAGCGATAAATTATCGGTAAATTGGAAATTGAGTAATAAAATACTCCAGAATTTCCAATTTTATGAATACCTGCTCTTTTTCCTAAGGGATTACATATTTCAAGATCATCAAAGTATATGACAAGACGTAATGCATCACTACTTTCCCTAAATAATTCATGTTGTTGAAATACAGATCCATTAACAAAGTCACTCAGATACCCCCTTGGGGAATAGTTTGGATTTGAAAAGACTAAATTAGCTATTTTATGATTCTGTAGGAATTGTTCTATGCTTTTCAGCAGTGGAATATAAGTGTATGATACATCAATAACTTGTAAAGACTGTTGTCCTCGTTTCCGTTTCAGCTTTGGTTCTTGTCCTACACATACTACTTCAGGTTCCTGAAATAACAAAAGCAATTCTGTAATGTTTATTTTTAACATAGATGTTTAAATTGGGGTTAAAAATACTGTAAACAAACTTTTTTCCCTTTATTCTTTTATTCCCATTTTCTCTGTACAATATAGGTTTGTGGCTTCTTATATTTTAGAGAACAGATGATTAATGCATTTAGATTAACATATGAACCCCTTATTCATTGATTTTCATTATATTCATGCTGTCTGAGTGTCATGAAAATGAAATTAGTAAAAACATCTAAGGGAATAATGAAATATATATACAGTCGACTCTCGTTGTCTCGAACTCGGATGACTCGAAATTCCGGTTGAGTCGAAATTTTGTCAAAGTCCCCAAAAAAATGCCTATTTGTCAAAAATGCCTATTTGTCAATGTTATTTTACTCCTTTTTCGTCGAAACTGGATGAGTCGAAATTTCTGTTTTCTGGAAGTAAAAATTTAGTCCCTAAAATGAATTTCAATGCAAATTCAATGGTTACAAGTAGCTCGAACTAATTACGACGTGTCAAAGTGTCAAATCATTTACCTGCTTACCTGTTTGGTGCCCCCGTCATCATTAATTATTCTGATGAATATGTGATTTTCGACTTTTTACCTGTAATTCTATAATTAATAAACTATAAAATATTGTATTGATTCAATTAGATTTCTATTATCAATGATAGAAAGGACCCTTGTCGGCACTTGTGATCTTGACAATATGTCTGCACTTGGGTGTGTTTAAAATAATTTCTGTAATCCCGACTCTGCGGATATCTTGTTTTGAAATGTTGTTATTAAAATCCTGATGATGTTTTATTAATTTCATTTTGAAATGCCATTGAAAGCAGGATTATATTCTTCTAACAACTTAAAATTACTCTTTGAATTTAAAGAATTTTTTGGCATTTCATAATGTAAAGAACAAAAGCATAATTTTTGGTCGTCATTAGAAAAAAAAATAACAAGTGCCAAAAAAATACAAAATTATTCAACATTGTTCAAACAGCAGAGAAACAAACCAACAAACAAGAATTCATCAAAATACAAACAATTACAAGAATAGATGATGACAACCAGAATACAATGAATCTGTAACCGGTTACCGTAGTACTTATTGTAGTCATACTCTTCTGTGTTTATCTCCCTTTTCTGCTGCTCAAACTTTGTTAATTTCGTTAAGTCGAACTTCAGTTGAGTCAAAATTTTCTTGTGGTCCCTTCAGTTTCGAGATAACGAGAGTCAACTGTATATATATATCAGTACCAGTAGTCAAGCTATCAAACTATAACTATATGTTTAATTCAAATCTGAGTTAAGGGACAAAAAAGGTTCCAGGTATCAATATCTTTGAGTTTCTGGTCTTCCAAACGTTTAGATTTTATCTGCACTGAAGAGACATAAGTTGTCGAAATGCGCATATGCAGAAAGTAAATTCACAGTAACTTCGGTATTTAGTTATCCTAATTGTCTGAGTTATTGCAGTTTTTCCAGATGAAAGTTCCAGTTGCTGCGACAATATTTTACAATCAGTACTGTGAAATTTGATTCAATACAACCATGCATGTAATTGGTATATAATTCATATGCATGACCGTAAACATGGATACTTCCATGGGGTGTTATTTTTGCAAAACTGAGGTTTCTGTGTGGGATTATGGTTTGAATAGTATATAAAAAAACTGTTTGCCTACTTGAGGATATTCCATGGAAATTTTTTTTGATCATGAAGTAATCTCCCTCCAAAAAAATGTCCCATGTTAACAGTATTCAAATTTATAAAAAAATAAAACAAGGTGTAAGTGCACTCACTACAATGCTGAATGTATTCCTTATAAACTTGTTTCTTTCATATGTTGTCATCAAACCAGTAAAAGGCAGATCAGTAGTTTCAAATACTTCATTCACAAGATTTTTCTCTTCTTCACTAATGCAACTTCTATCCATAATTTTATTTACTTTCTCCTTTATATGATCAAGATGCTGCATAACGATGAGATTGGTCTGTTCAGCTATAAATTCTGTTGTGGCCTGCAAAAAATTGTAACAAATAATATCTTTTTCACAGTAATTATTCAAAAAAAGATTTGTTCAGTCTTGAAATATACTCCATGCATATTTAAAGATTATTCTTGGCCTGGTGAATGAAGTTAGTTACTGCACGAATTGGGACAAATTTGCAGAAGACCATATGAATTAATTTTTCTACAGGAAAACATTACCTTGCATATGATGTATGTAGAACCATTCTTCCCCAAGCACAATTTTCAACCCCCTCCCCCTGCACCCAAATGTCCTGATTTCAAATAAGGTGATATTTAAACTATACATATTATTCATTCAGTATGCTTCATAAGTTTATACCTCACGTGTTTTATACATCTCTTTTAATGTCATTGAGTATATCGCCACTTGTCTTTGAATTTCTTCTCTGTAATTGTACTCAAAATCCTGAAATATAGAAAATTAAATAAGTTGAAAGATATATATGTTTCCTGCTGTCCCCTTTGTTTAATATGAAAATAGTTGCATATAATTTCTACATGTTCTATTTAGGTAAATAATTATAATGTTTAAGCACATCTGAATAGCAAATACATGTAATAAGAAATCTCTTTAAACATTAGGATAAACTATGATTCTCTTTCATTCAGTGGTTAAAAGGACTTGTTGCTTGGACAGATTGCTAAACAAAACAAATGACTATTAAATTTTTTAAGTACAGTTGCAATATATGTACATTGTCAAAACATATATCACTTATCTGACTGGTAGAAAAGTGAGCTTGTTTTGCAGAGAGTAAAAAGAAATTATATATTTTCCTACAATATACAACTGGTGATGCTTCTATCCTTCAATGATTAAATCTTCATAAAATCTGTTATTTTCTGTACAAAGAGAGTCAGGCAACATAGTTAGCAAACATAACCATTTTGTTGTGCCAGCATTGTTTAAGTGGACATGTTCATACGTACATGTATGTATTGTGAAGTCAAAATATTAATGTTTTCCAACCATTTCTTTATTCAAACTATAGAACATGTATATGTCCAAATAAATTTGTGACAAAAACCAACAGCCGAACAAAGCTTTTATTGTTGTTCTTCATCCTGAAGTCACTGAGACCTTCAACAATGAGCAATTCCTCATAGCGAGTTCAAGATGGCCCCAAGCACTGGTTTGAGCAGAATTAGTTGCTATATGTCAATCAAGAAATATAGTATACATTTGTAGTAATAATTATTACCACGCCATGATCATTTGGGGTATCATCTCCTGATTCATCTTCATTTTCACTTGGCGATTCACTGTCATGCAAAACACCAACATCCAATGCTGTCTGTGTTCCGTCATCCATGCTTTCTACATGTAAATCTTGTTGTGAGTCGAGATTGTTGCTTTGATTAGGATTTGCTTGGTCATTTCTGTTGACTTCCCTATGCTTTTCTTCTTCGCTGGCTGTTGTATTGTCAGAATGTTTATCTGTTCCGTCGCTACACATATCCAAAACAACAGAATGATCTCTATTTACATGACGATACAGGGAATTCCATTTAGTATATGTGCGAGGGCATCCTTCTACAGAACACTGAACTAAGAACCAAGGATTGCTTGAATGTTTTAGATAAAGATGGTGCACTAGAAGACGAAGTGTAACGAAGACAGCAAAGCAAAACGTACACTTCCACATGTTTTTGTTTATATTGATCAACGTCGTTTATATATTTATATGTGTGCTACTGTTTTAGTTCCGTAAAGCGCATTCAAGGCAATGAATATAGGCATAGAACGGACTTCCGGTTGCAGAATTTGCGCTCAAATACAAAAAAGCGGGCTGTTCAACTGGAGATGGAGCGGCTCGGGGAAGTGAAAGGTTTAAATTCAAACGACTTAATAGAATGGTTAAAAGAACACCATAATTTAGATCCAGATATTTTGTCAACTCTGAAAGGTATGTTTACGGGCGGACCTAAGTGACACCAAATTTATTCTTGAGAAAATAAATGACTTTACTGTAATTGATACATTGTAATCCCGATTTCCTGATGAAAAATTGATACATTGTAATCCCGATTTCCTGATGAAAATACGTAAAAAGTGTGGACCTAGAGCAGAGATCCATCTGCACATGGCTTACGGTAGCTCTGAAACTACCATTATGGTCCTCAAATACCAAAATTTCAGCACAAGGACCATAAGGGACCGACCATTTAACTTGAAGGGGGGCTATGTTTTTTTTCTAAAAAAATATTTTGGATCTGATTTTATGTGAAAAAAATATTTTGGCTGCCAAAATGATGAAAAAAAATTTTCTGAAGGAGGCTTTCACCCCCAAAAAATAATGTTAATTTTGAAAAAAAATATTTTGTTGATACGCATGCAAAAAATCAATAATTTGTTTCGCGCGAAAAAAAATTTTCTGTCCAGAAAAAAAACCATAAACCCCCCTTCAGGTTAAATGGTTGGTCCCTAAGGGAGCGACCATTTGATTTTTAGGAGGGGGGGGGCGCTAGAAAGGAATAAGGAATTCCGAAAAAAAATATCCAAGATCAGAAATCAGAAAAAAAAATAACCAGTATGATATATATGAAGCAAAATTTTTGGCATGAACCAGAAAAAGTCAGGATTGCTTGCAGTGAGAAAAAAAATAGATATGCTCAAACATTGTATGGAAAAAATATCCAGGATCAGATGTTCCTTCCTAGTCCCCCCCAAATGAAATGGTTGCTCCCTAAGAGCTAATCTACAGTTCCGCAGCTACCCAGGAACATATATAACAGTCACTTGAAGTTATGTAGCACCCTCATTAAGCACTTGGGGCGCCACTGTTCGGATGTGTAATTTTATAAATTATAGATTTGGTACCCTACAGCAGAACACATGTAGGCATGGCAAGTGAGGAGTGTTCAACCAGTCACGCAAAGCTGTCCCCAAAAGAGCACCATTTAGTGTTTATTAAGGATGCGTAATTATGCAGCCCTGAATTATGACGAATGACACCCACAATAACGTATGCCCACCTTTCTTGCCCAGGGTCTATTCGTTCACTTTCCTATTCGCCAAGGGTCCGTTTGCCATTATAGACGGATTGTCTTTTATTCATCCAAGAAGTATTTTATGTTTTAATTAAAGGTTGCCAAGGTTGTTTAACTTTTAATTATTTGCAATCAAAATTTGTGAGTAAGAATCAATGATTAATTA
This sequence comes from Modiolus philippinarum, assembly GCA_002080025.1. Classification (NCBI taxonomy): domain Eukaryota; kingdom Metazoa; phylum Mollusca; class Bivalvia; order Mytilida; family Modiolidae; genus Modiolus; species Modiolus philippinarum. Next base: position 23,104 of record MJUU01025555.1, read on the forward strand.
CACTTTGCAAAATAAATAATTTAACTTTTTTAATTGCAAAGAGCACCCTAATAGCACTTCAAAGGCCACAATTAGCCCCAATACGGGACTTTCGAGATAGGAGCTCTTTGGTGTTAGGAGATTGTAACAGTAAGGATGGTCACACTGGTACCAGACTGGATTCCTGCCAGGTTCACGCATTTGCTCATTGTGGGTTGTCCATCCATATGGGCACTTTAATTTTGATGTATAAAAAGAGGATCATATCGGTAACTTGAAAGATCTGAATTAATTGTTAAAAAACAGCTATTGACGACATATATCCACATTTGTGTTTAGACTTGCTCCACGTCCTATGTAATAATTTGCCCCTTTAATTTTCTTTTTTTGTTTTGCTATGAAAATGTACAGTATACTATACTTGCTTACTTATACTAATGTACAGTATACTACACTTGTATACTTATACCATCAAATAGTGCCACTGTTTGATAGTAAACAAGTGTTGATAGTTTTTGTTGACAAGATTTTCTCAACCAGGATACGATTTCCATCAAATTAATGTTGTTGGGTATGTTGGTTTTTAAACCAATCCTGGGACAATGACCCGTTTAGTGGGGGTCTGCAGTTTGTAGCACTTGCCCAATGTATCCTTGATGTAGTTTTATACTTCCATGCTGGGACGATTTTGTTTATGCGACTTGAAATAGACCACACGCACAAGGACAATGATCATGATAATGTGAAAATAAAACTCAATTGTTTTTGCGTAATTTTCATTAATTAGGGCAATTGAAAATGGCACACCAGCATATGCATGAGTACATTTAATGTTTTTGGCATGGTTTCCAAAACTTGTGCATGCAATATAAGCTGTACCAGATATTAAATTTTTTTTTTCAATTTTGTAGATGCAGAATTGGATGGGGAAGTCTTTATAGATATCAATGAAGACGACTTGAAAGACCTATTCAAAAGTTTCAAGCATAGGAAAACATTGCGGGATATTATCAGAGGGTTGGTAAGTGAAACTCTTGTCTCTGATACTGTTTTATAAAATTTAATAATTATTTATACATTTGTCATTAATTACATGTTGTTTATTATATCACTGTGAAATTTGCGAGGTCTTTAATATACAGGTTTTAAACAGATACACAGAGATATTGAAATTATTTTTTTCATGTAAGCCATTTGGACTAACAAACTCGTAAATAATGTCAGTCCATCAGTCTGTACGAAATGAGTTGGTCAGATGTACAAAACCGACATTTTGGCAGTAGCACTAGTAAAAAATTGTAAAGTGTCTGTCCAAAAGTCTGACGTTGTTCTTGAGATGAAAAGTTTAAACTAAGCTTACAGGCTGCAAAAATGATTTGAGACTTTATTTTGTTATCACTAGCATTGTCTGTCAAAAATCTTCCGTCAAATTGATAAAATTGTTGACAACGAAAGAACATTCCAAATCGGAAATTACAAGTACAAACTGAATTTGGAAAAAACATGATGATTTTCCGAAAATCTCCGATGGAAACTTTTTGTCCGATGAACTTTTGGTCGGTCCCACAAGCCTTATAAGACTGCTGGACCAAATGTACACCAAATTTTAAATGTACATGTATTTGGCAAAGACTGGTCCATTTGATCATTTTAGTGACAAAATCCCAAAATTTGTGTCAGATTTTCGGCTGACAAGGTAACAAATTGTGCCAGTCTGAAAATGTCACACTGAACTGAGGTATAACTTGACATTTTATTTTATTGGACATAAAAGGTCAAAAGCCTGCTTTGCCAAAGGATCAAATGAATAAAAAAATGAAAATATTTTTTTTAAGAATTCATATGTGAATGTAGGTGAATTGATTGATAGATTATTTGCCAACCAGTTACGACAAACAATGAACCCAAAGAGGGACCTTCAAAAGGTCCAAAATATACAAATCTTCAGATTCTGAGTATTTCTGTTTAACATTATATATTCATATATACATTGTACGCACATCAAGTTGATTAATGGATTTTAATCCACCTTCATTTTAGAAAGAGGATGAAAATTCTGAAGAACCATGTACAAGTAAACCTGCACAACCAATCACAGCAGCTACAAAATTAAAACAGTGTTGTTTTTCGCCTATGTCTCAATCATCTTGCTTCACACCTATCACTTCAAGAAGTTCAACACCAGAAGCCTCATCAGGTTCGCCAAACTGGGATTTAAATGGGATGAATATACCATTTTCAGCAATACTCAATAACCCGGAAAACTATGACAAAAAAGACGTCGATTCAGAGAGGGTAAAAATAATACGAAAATCTATGGATTCCCTAGTGATGCTAGCGAACGGAGGTAGACCCAGTGACCATGACATTTTGGCATTGGCAAAGGCTTTAGCTACCAAATACCCAATCCTCAGGGACAATCAAGATGGACCGCTAAGGGATAATTATGTAATTTGGCATGAAAGAAAAAATGCATGACAAGTAGAATAAAAACTGTAGGAAATTGCTCACATTTTCAATACGGTAAGGCACCTGCAGTCGTTGGTGTCTGAGGACACTTTCATTTTTGTTGTAAAACTTTTGTTTTACTGTAGGGATCATTATGAAATTTTAACACAAGATTCCCTGGCACAAAAGGAAGACTTCTAGTGAATAAGGAATTTGGGGCCCACCCGTTTCCAAAGAGGGTGTTTTTTCAATGGATTCCTTATGAAAAATAAACATCGCACACAGTTGTCACATATTTGTCTTGTCTATCTGTCTGTCTGCAAAGTTTGTGCAGGCAAGTTCTCCTACATCTTTCATAAGATTTTGACCAAACTTCAAGGGATTACTGACTACAATGCCCTTTTGTGCATATTGTATATCCTTTTCTAGAGAATGTTGTTATTATCTTCCTAACATGAGCTCTCCAGTCAGAAATGAATACCCGGAAGTGGAAAAGAAAAATATTTTTCTATCCAGATTCAATACCCGGAAATGCATGCACCGTTCTAATAGGGAAATCAGTATTGGGACCCAGGGGGATATAAATGAGTTTTTCGAAAAGGCCTATGAATGGAATGTTCCACCAATTTTTGACTAATACAGCACTGAATTTATGCGTATGAATGACAAATTTGAGAAAGGATTATGTATCTCAAAGGAAATATGCAGTTGGGGGGAGACATTTGTTTTTGCAAAAAGACATGCTTCTTGTTATAATCTAAATTGGAAATGCATAAATTCCCAAACCATTTTGATAACTGAATAAAGATGAATCATATTGCCTTGCAATACAGTTCATCCTAATCTGCATGCTTTTTGTATTTTTTCTCTTTTTGTAATTTTCTTTTGCATGCTGATGTGCAATTTATTAGCACAATACTTGTTAAAAAGAAAAATAGAGCTTTTTGCATGAACATTGAATTTCTTTAAAAAAAAGACACGAGAACAAGAATTACATGTAATGAAATATAGTGAAATGCATGGATAGCATGATATTGTGCACGTAAATGCTTAGAAAAAATAATGTGTTTGTTACAATTTCGAATTTGATGATAAATAAAGGGGTCATATGGAGAAAATGTACTTGAGGCAATAAAGATGCATTTGTATATGAGGTAACAGTTTTAGTGTGGAAAATATTTATTCATGCAATATACATATATATTTTGTATACCTGTATTGTTCTTCATCTTGAAGTCACACCGCAAAAGCACTCGGCAATAAATAAGTTCTCATCTGTAAAGCCATTTTAAGATGTCCCGACATTATAAGCATAGACGAAATGTTAAGATCAAATTCATACTGTTATAGCCTGAGCCAAAAAATTAAGAATTTTATGTTTTTCTGCAAAAATCACATTTTTCTTACAATTATCATGTTTTAAACAGACCATATTCTAATGAGGTAAATAAATACTTTTACACCAAGTTTATTCAATGGTTTGGGGCATTACAATTAATCTCTCCTTATTTCAAATCTTTTTCAGAAAGCATTGAAAGGTTTCTTACGACGTAGGATGTATAATACTACTGCACCTGAAACAAACAGGGGAAGAAAAAGGAAAATAGAGAAGGAAAATGGAAGTGAAGTACCAAGAAGTGTTGAAAAAAGTAGAAAGATTTTATTTGAAAGTACATGTAATACAAAAGATGTAAGTCAAGACGAAGTTGTAAAAAATGCATATGATAAGGAAGTTGTGGTCCAAAGAAAAAACAATGATGACAATAATGATGAAGAGGAGACAGGCAGCATTAGTAATGGTAAGCTGGCAATTTGTTCTTTTTTCATTTTACTTACATTGCATTGTTTACTAAAAACGATGAAAGTGTATGTATCTGTTAGTTATTATTAATTATTTTAAAAAATTCAAAAATAAAAAATATTGCAAGGATTTATCTTTTATTTTTATTGTCTACTGGACATGCTGGAACTTTTCAGCAGTTTTATTTTTATTTTCATTTCTTCCTTCCTACCCTACATGCCCTATCTTTTTGAAAATTTTCTGATAAACCAACTATAAAAAAAATCTCGCCAAAACAAGTTTTTAAACTCATTTTCAAGTCAACAGCAAAGTGTGAACTACTTCTTGTTAGAAACAGTCTAAAACAGAAACTTTAATTAAAAGAAAACTTAAAAATCCTCATTTTTACTGCATGTTTATACATTGATATAAACTTATTTTTAGCTCACCTGGCCAAAGGTCGTCCGTCGTCCGTCCGTTAACTTTTATTCAAAAATCTTCTCCTCTGAAACTACCGGGCCAATACTTACCAAACTTAGCCTGAATCATCACCAGGGTATGCTTTTTCAAGTTTGTGATTTTTATGTCCGTAGACCAAACAACATAGCCGCTGTTACTAAAAAAAGAACATGCCTGGTAAATTGCTGTTTTTGGCAAATAATTTCAAAACCGTTGCAGATATCAAAAATCTGAGATGGGGTAGAATTGTTCAGAATGACGAGATCTATCTGCCCTACAATTTTGAAGAAAATCGGAAAACCGTCTGAGAGTTATAGCCCTTTTTCCGTAAAATTTTCAAAATTTATGCATTTTTTTATTTTTTATTTCAAAAAACTGTAACAGATAGGGATGAAGTGTAAATTTGAAAAATGTTCAGCATATCAAGATCTACATACTCTGAAATTTTGAAGAAAATCCAACTGCCTGTGTTGTAGTTATTGACATTTTTCACCCCAAAAAAAAATCAATGCCATATGGTTACGGGTTATTTCCCTTTAAATTCTGCTTTCCAAGCTTCTTTGGTTTACTTTTCTCTTTTAAATTTTAGAGAAATTCCCTGCTATCATTTTATTAGAAATAATTATTTGTTACATAATCAAGAGCAAAAAAGTGTTTTTTGTACACATTTTTACATTTTTTTGCAAAAATACTTTCATAAACTATACTTATTTCACAATTTAATAATAATTGTATATAAGTGTATATTGTTTCATTGGATTGTGATTATGTGCCCACAATGCAAACCTCCTTGTCAGTTAATATTGAAGTTGCATCTAAGCTTCAATGCCTGTATTACTTTTCAGCTGACCTGCATGGCTATGCCATGGTGATTTTCAAAATGGCCGCCAAAAAAGGCGGGAAAATTCAACAATGTCCGATTTCAATGAAATTTGGTTTCCAAATAAAAATTGATATTGCGATTTCAAAACCTGTGTTGAAAATTGTTCGTTGGCCGCCATTTTAAAATGGCCGCCACAAAAGGCGGGAAAATTCAACATTGTCCAATTTCAATGAAATTTTGGTTTCCAAATAGGTTTTTGATGTGCATTCTTCAAAACTGATGTTAAAAATTGTTTGTGGACTGCCATTTTCAAAATGGCCACCAAAAAAGGCGGGAAAATTCAACATTGTCGGATTTCAATAAAATTTGGTTTCCAAATAAGTATTGATGTTGCAACTTCAAAACTGATGTTAAGAATTGTTGATTGACTGCCATTTTCAAAATGGCCGCTAAAAAGGCGGGAAAATTCAACATTGTCCGATTTTAATGAAATTTGGTTTCCAAATAGATATTGATATTGCGACTTCAAAACCTGTGTTAAAAATTATTCGTTGACCGCCATTTTAAAATGGCCGGCACAAGAAGCGGGAAAGTTCAACATTGTCCGATTTCAATAAAATTTGGTTTCCAAATAGGTATTGATGTTGCATCTTCAAAACTTATGTTAAAAATTGTTCGTTGACCGCCATTTTCAAAATGGCCACCAAAAAAGGCGGGAAAATTCAACATTGTCTGATTTCAATGAAATTTGGTTTCTAAATAGGTATTGATGTCGCAACTTCAAAACTGATGTTGAAAATTGTTGGATGGCCGCAATTTACAAAATAACTTCTCGATTTCAAAACGGGTGTCAAAAGTGGTCTTTAGCAAGAACGTGATACAGGCTCCTGAGAGCCTCTAGTTTTGTTGAATGCAACACCCATGTCAGGTTCTTATTTAGTATTTGTATGTTTTAAAAAATTTTATAAATGCAGATTGCATATGCAGTATTATACATGACACATAAAAGGATTTGCAATGAATTAGAGTTGGACATTAACCTTTAAACAGACACACTGCTGAAAAATACTTGAATTTGCATAAAATGCATGCATATTCAAATTTAATTTCAGAAAAACCACAGAGGGCTGCAGAGGTGCTGATCAAAAGCATAAAAGAGATGTCTAAAGATTCAAATGAAAAAAGATGTCATTCAACTCATTAAATTGACTATGGCTAAAAGGGTACAAGAAACTGAACAGCTGCCACCCAGATCCCGATTTGACCACATACAAGACAACTATAAACTATTCTTAAATCCAAAGTTTGTAAGTATAATGTATAAATTTTTTTGTCAGATTACAGGTAGACTATTTATTATATGGACACATAATTAGGGGTGTAATGATACTTCGAGGTATCACTTCCACTCGATATTTTTTCTAAATTTTGGTCATGATACATTTTACTGCGTTTCTGATTTGGTATGCTTCCAGGTAGGCATGTTTCCACTATTCAACATTTCATTTCTTGTAAACATGGCTACCCAGGTTTCTGTCATTGTCTATGAAATGAAAGTTTATAAGATGTTACAAAAACCAAGCCGTACATGTAAAGTAAAACTACACTGATTTGAATAACAGTATATCGTAATCATGTATGAAACTGACAATACGTATATTGTATTATGATGGAGCTATTTCGTTTCACCCCTACACATCATACAGTGATTCACATGATGCTATTTTTTCAGATTGATACTTTAAAACTCTTATTTTGTCTAGTGAAAAATAATTGTCTATGCAATAAAAGTCAGAAAAAAGGAAGACAAACTCATAACATTGAAATAAAGTTCTTTTAAAAAATATTCAACAGGCCAAAAAACAATTCTTGCTACCAGCTAGAAAAAAAGTGTAGATAGGTCGGAAAATTGTTTTATTTTTATATTCAATTGCTTTCTTGAGACCAAAATCAAAAATATGTTTGCCTAAACACTACATACCAGAAGAGAAACTACATAATCAAGCTTTTATTGGGTAAAAAAACATATATTTTTTATCGTTTCTGTAAAATGTCTTTTTTTCCCTACTTGTCTATATATGTTCGTAAAATATACTTTGTAGATATTAGAGAATCTTATCCAGCAATTACCCACAAAAGTAGAAATATCCAACCTAAGGGAAAACGTTGGACTTGTTACAAATGAGTTGGTTGACTATATATGTGCCAAAGGACTTATCAAATACCCCAGATCGATCATGAAAACTGAAGGTTAGTTTTACAAGCAGTAGTTAAATAAACCAATAAATGTGAAACGTTAAATTATTAAACTGTTGAAAATAATGTGGGCAAGAAATTTAATTAAATTCAATTCCAATTTTTTATCCCCCCTCGTTTAGGCGACGGGGGCATTAAGTTTACCCTTGTCTCTACATATGTCCATCTGTCCGTATATGTCTGAAAAATTTTCGTCATTTTTTTAGCAGATTTAATTTCCTATGTATATTGCTATTGATTTTATTTCCTGTTTATGGTAAATACAAAACATGTACATGCAGTAAGTAACGATTATTATAACTGCTTATTTCAGATCAAAGAATTGTAGCAGCTTTTGTACATTTACCTGGAATATTGGGTAAAAAATCTGTGTCTGTGGGAGAAGGTCCCGGACAAAAATTGAAAATCCACAACATGCTGGTTCATGTACCGAAGGTAAGGCTTTCACATGTTTTAAAGCTGGTGTACACTTCAACAACGCCATAGGTCATGCATATTATCTGTGAGACAGGTCCTATGTTTTTTTTTATAGGGAAAGATGTCGTACGTAGTTATCAGAACCATGGTTTTTTGCTGTTAAATAACGGTTTTAATCGACCTTTTTGTCTAGAAATTTTAAGCTTGGTGTCGCTAAGTTGGACTATAACCATAATGCAACATCATACATACATGACATAAAACAAAAGTATTAAAAAATCACATATACACAGCATCAATGTTAAAAATTGGTCTATTTTTCTTTAATGTCAATACAGTGTTAGATTTATAATGGTTGATCTATGTATAAAATTCAGTGAAGGGACCAAAAGAAGGGGCTCTTTCAATATCACTTTAACTGTACTTTATGAGTAATTGATTCCCTCAATGTAAAGACATTCTTGCTTTTGGCCATAAATAAGCCTGGTCCAAAAAGTGATAATATGACTATATAATATAACGTTATAAATTATATTTCAGACTGAAGAACTGATTGACGACATCGCCAAACAACATAAGAGCTGCAACTACCCTTGAGTACTATACCATCGAATCGGAGAAACAGTAGACTATTTAGTTTACATCAAGGACAAATTTTATGTGAAAGCAAAAGATGCTACAGAGGCTATCTTAGTAGTAATGGGACTTTATTATGCGGCAGTCATGCCATATCCAACAATTCTGAATACTCCTCTACTGTATATTCAAGAGGAAGTATTGTGTGACAATGTTCATGAAAAAGACCAATCCCTGCAAAGCAAAGAAAGATCTTGACAAATTTAAAGATGAACCTATGCCAGGGTTGGAAGATCTGTTTTAAAGCCATACAAAATAAATCTTTAGGTTCTCAGGTCAATTTTTCGTGAATCAGACATTGGCTGGCAGCTTTTAATTATTCATTTATTGCCAAAATAACAAATGAGATCTACTTTTTTTACTGCCATGTTGCTGACTGTCATGAATCGTCAATGTCCCAACAGATGGCTTGTGTTCAGAATTGATTTATACTTTTGTATTGCTGCAATAATTAGCTTCCCTTAATGAAAACATCATATTTCAGTCTAATGATTGATAATTGGACTCGAAGTGCAATTTTCGATGTGTCTTGAAGCAAAATAGCTGATTGGAAATCCAAATCTATTTTAATAAGTTGACCATATTTTTGGTATGGGTACGACTCCATATTTATACCCCACGCTTGATTTTCATGAAACTTTAGCATAATCCTTGTGCTTAATATAGATGTGCACCTTCTATTTCAGATTTTGGTTTGATTGTTTTTTGAGGTTTTCCGGTAGCAAGACATGGACTTGGCCATTACATTACAAGTGGGTACCCATCTCTTACCCCCCACTCCTCCTGAACCACTGAATAGATTTCATGAAACTTTAACAGTCTTTGTGACATAATGTAGATGTGCACCTTCTAATTCAGAATTTGAATCTAATCATTTATTGGGGGGGAAAGGGGGGTATATATTAGTGAGCTATGCTCACAGTTTTTCTAGTTTGATTTTTTTTTATTGACAAGTCAACAAAATCCTCAATGCAGGGATGTCACACCGAAGCGCAGAGGCCCGAGAATTTAAAGATTAGTTTTGCTTTGCCTAACTGGTTACATTGTGTAAATAAACATACGTATGTCTTATGTCATCATTTGAACATTATATTGCATACTTATACAACCATATCTTTTTTTTATGGTATTGTGTTTGGGCATCAATTTTCATAGTTTTTTTCTTTTTTATCTGAGGCACATTTTAAAAATTTTCATTATTTTTGTCTCATTATAATAGTTTTTTTTATATGGGATGTATAGACTCTTTTATAAATACAATTAAGGCTAAGTAATCAGAGTTTGATTTGCACAGAAATTAATTATAGAAATTGATTTGATTGTTATTGTGTAAAAATAAATTTTTGTAATGTCAACAAGCGATTGCTATTCCATGCACAAAATAAATGTTAATTGCATATTGTTTACTTTTATTCAAGCCCCTACATCTGGATATCAAGCATTGTATAATAGGAATCTGCACTTGCACTCCCAAATCAATTTTACATGTTATCACATGAACAATATCTATATGCATATATGGTAAATTCTAGGATTCAATAAAGGTGATTTTAAGAGAACTACAAGAAAAACAACAAGGGCTTCTCTTGACACAACATATATTCATTTGGATTTTGTTTGATTCATTCCACATCCTGTTTCCAAATGTAGTTAAAAAGAATTTCAATTGTCTTAGGTTAACTCATCCAGATTACTGTCTTAGGTTAACTCATTCAGATTACTTAACATTACTAGTGATGATACCTTTGAAATAGTAATGTTGCTTGCATACTTTACTTATTATTATTATTGGCTCCGGCTGGATTACTTACTTTTGGACTTATGATTTTAGAATTTTCCCTTTCCTTGTTCTTGCTTCGGTATTCGTTTGCCGATGTATTACTTTTACTTGACTAGATCACTTGTAATTACCAGGCTAGATTACTTGTAATTACCTGGCTAGATTACTTGTCTTTACTTGGCTAGATTACTTGTAATTACTTGACTAGATTACTTGTCTTTACTTGGCTAGATTACTTGTAATTACTTGGTTAGATTACTTGTCTTTACTTGGCTAGATTACTTGTAATTACTTGGGGCGATTACTTGTCTTTACTTGGCTAGATTACTTGTAATTACTTGGCTAGATTACTTGTCTTTACTTGTTATTACTTGGCTAGATTACTTATCTTTACCTGGCTAGATTACTTGTTATTACTACCATGATTACTTGTGGTGATTACTGGCAATTACTTAAAATTGGAATAACTTGTAATTACTTACAATTACTTGGAATTACTTAGGATGATCAATCCTTTTGACAAACTTTTTTACTTACTTTAAGTAATAAATTTACTTATTTTAAGTATTGCCCAGTAATTTTTTTTAGAGTGCTGGGTGGGGGGGGGTATTAATGGCTGCCATTTGGCGACAGCTCTAGTTAAAATCGTTGATTCTCAGTAATATTATTCCACCATTTTTGTCTTATACTTGATTATTTAGGTTTCATTCTTTAAGTGATTTAACAAAATAATTATTTAAAATGTTAAGAAAGTGCAAAGTATTTAACATTTTTATTCCTTATCACTTTTACAACATTTTCATTACAAAAAGGTGAACTAATACAAGTGAGCTTTAAATCTGTTGCTGGAATTGCAGAACACGGAAATAATGCAAGGTAGATAATTTGATAAAAGAATTTATCATAGATATCATAAGGGAAATAAACATTTTGCAATTTATCTCTCTTATTTCAACGGTGACCCCTAATTTTTATTTTTTATGTGTAAACTATATAGGGATTTCAAAACACATGCAAAGTATGAACAGAATCTATAATAGATTTTTCAAGCTATGCTCTCACATAATCATTTTCCCTATCATTTCTATGTAAAATCCTGAAATTTTCAATTTCAGTTTTTGCGCTTAAATGCACGGTGACCCCAAAATTTTATTTTACATTTTGAACAATATTATAATTATGTTTCTACACAGAAAATTTCACAAAACTCCATAATAGGAAATTAATACCTTGCAAACACCTTAAACATGTTTTTTTTGTATTTTTAGGAGCCGATGAAGAACATTAAAAGTGAAGAATAATATGGACATTATGAAGAATAATATGGACATAATGGATTGATTGAATCGTTTTTAAAAACATTAATGATACATGTATTTATATATTAATCAATATAAATAGTGTAAATTGTATATTTTTTTCTCATGATTTTTTTATGATAACTAAATGCAAAGTAGGAATGACATCAATTCCACAAAAATCCACATTGTCCTTTTTTATCTTTAGAACATTTGTTTTATTGGGTCAATTCTTCAAATGTATATATAGAGGGTAAATGAATTGAATGTAGTCTAACACCTCAGCTAGCAGTTTTTCAGCTATATCATGGCAAAGTGAAATACAACTGAGAATTATCAGTAGGTAAAAAAACTGGCTGGGGAATATAAGGAGAAGACCTGACAATGGCCTGATTGGGTAACAGTGAGTGTCCAATTAGATGACATGAAAGACTTGTCCAGCAAGACTGATCCTGGTAAGATATCTGATGTTAGGCCATACAAAGTTAAATAAATTGGTTCTCAGCCTTTTTTCGAGAGAAAATGATGAGGGAGGGAGGTGTCCACTTAAATTGTTTTGTTCCCCCATTAATTGATGACACAGTTTTTCACTTGCATATACCCCCAAAAAGTAATCAGAGGTGATGTTATGTTTTGATTTTATTAGTGTGACACTAAAAAAGGGAAATGAGGTACCCTACAAAGAGATTGAGGGCATTAGAACCAAGTAATTAACTTTGTGTGGCCATACAGGTTTGGATACCATGGATTGACTCAATGACAGTGTTGGATAGTAACCATATAAGGAGCAGGACATGATTACATTTGCAGCACCTTTTGTCACTCTTGGTTTTTATAGTTCACACTAAGCTGTTCCAAAGTTTTTAATGTCTTGTATCTTTTTTTCTGTTTTCTCTTTTTTTTGGCATGTCTCTAGACTAATGCGTCTTTGTTCCTTAGTTATTTTATTGCTGTTTTTTTTTGTACATCAAACTCATGAAATCAGACTGATTGTAAATTCATCTTTTTCACATGAATTTCATGTATGGCACATTTGCCTGTGTATGCACTAGTCAAGTCCATGTGTTGACTATTATATGGAAATACAACGAAGGATGTCGAACAGAAGCCCCCAAGTTCAGTGTATGGGATTGGAATAATCAGTAATAAAAGTAGCTATGGAGAAGTATATTGATATGTTTAGGATTAATGAAAACATATGTTTAGTTCTAATGAAAATCATATGAAAACATATGTTTAGTTCTAATGAAAATCATGAAAACATATCTATAGTTCTAATGAAAATCATATGAAAAACATATGTTTTGTAAAAAAAACATATGAAAAACATATGTTTTCCATATGTTTACATATAATGAATAACATTATGTTTTTCATACGTTTTTAAAAAAAACATATGTTTTTCATATGTCAAAAAAACATATGTTTCCAGACCGGACCCAAACATATGTTTTTCAGATGTTTTTCAACATATTAAAATCATATGAAAAACATATGGAAACATATATTGCAATTTTTCTTATCTCAGCGAATCGTTAATTGTTGAGTATGTTATATGTAATAACAAAGTCTTGAGCTAAGATAGTTTTTCATTAAAGCTAAATAAATAAATTTAAAAAGAAAGATAAGTCATGGAAATATAAAGGCCAAAGGCTGATTAAGAACATCTAAATTTAACCATTTTTGAGAAATCCGATAGAAATAATTGTTGTATTTTACCTAAACCATTTTAAGAAATCGTATAAATAGCTGAATGTAACACAAACAAAATTAAATCGGGTGTTTTTCTCAAATCTTATTATAGAAGCTGATAAAATATTATTTTGTCAAATATTTGCAAAAGAAAGCTATATAACAGGCATATCTGTTTTCTGCACTGTAATATTGATTAGAATTAAATTGTAAGCACAAAACGAAAACACGATTGGTTTTTGGAAATACATTGCAGTTGTATTTGTGATGTAACACTGAAAAATCATATACTTTTTATATAATAAATCTGTTGAGTATTTTCTTATACCGAAAATGAAGAAGGCAAGCAAATACCAAATAAATATAATGAAAGATTAATTAAGAAATAATTCATGGCAGGTATATGGTTATTGGAAATTTAACCATGGGCTGGGCCTTTATATTCGAATTTAACCCAGAGCGTTAGCGAGGGGTTAAATTTACGAATATAAAGGCCCAGCCCATGGTTAAATGACAATAACCATATACCTGCCATGAATTATTTCGATTCTAATATGACAGAAAATCGAGTTTTCCATTCTGAAGCGACCTAAGAGAAGGCGGATTTCCCGTCACCATTGCTGTTTGTGTCTCATACTAAACTATTACCGTCTTTTTTAGGAAATGTAACTCTGTCAGTTAGATGCAAACTGGTTAACGTGAATTGAACTGGTATACCTGTGTATTATTTAAGGAGTAAACGATAGTGATTATCATGGTATATTGAATCATTTGTATATTTTCAAAATATTTTTAAATGTTAAATAAGGTTAAGAAAATGTTACAAATATAAGAATAACCAATCTAAGGCATTATAATGTAATAAAAATAAGCGAATGCTACAAACAAGGACTTGTATACGTCCTTGCTTCAAAATACAATTTATCATAGTCGTTGACTACACAACACGCAAATTTGTTACACACGTGATGCATATATCACCATCAGATCATTTCTTACGTAATTAAGCCACAGGTATCACAGGTGAAAATTGTTTATTGACACAATCAACATCAGGGGTGGCTGTGAAAGGGTCGTAAAACAATTGAACCATAAACAGTCTGCTCTATTCAAAATTATTTTTCCACATTTTTTTTACAGTTATAAGTTATAAAAAGTCTCTTTTGAAAGTATTTGTATTTTAAAAAGGATATGAATGACAATTGATGTTGTTGGGTCAACACAATCTAGCTGTCGCCATATTGTCTTGTGTCTGGTGAAGAATCGGTGAAAATGGCGATTTTCAAATCGATTTTGACGAGATAAGATCTTTATCTTAAGTGAAAAGAATTACGCCGATGGATAGCCTATTTTATCTTTTTTCACCACATAGTTGTACAAATTAGAAAAGTGTATTAGTTCTCTCGAAATTCAGTTCTAAAGAGGGGATACTTCACAGAAAATACGATATCTATAATGCCTTAAATAGGAAATACTTGTGAAAATATTTGAAATTTTAGAATAAATTTTGACGAGATAAGACCTCTTCTGATTCTCATAAAAATTATACCGAAAGAAAGAGAAATTTATGCAGAATAAGCACATAGTTGTACATTTTAAAGAACGCAATTTTAAATTTTGGTATTTTCTATTTTTTACAAGCTATCGTTATATTTCTATGTACAAGATACGACAATCCACAGGTAGCCACTTTAGTCACGTGACTGATCGATGACGCTAATAGTTTAACATGATGACGTCACAATACACAATTTGACGTTTTCAAACAGATGCAAGTTCAAAATTTAAATCGAAAGCAACGCAATACACATTTGCTTGTCTGAATGGCATGATTTAGTTAAAACTGTTCTTAACATTTATTTTCTTCATAAACAAAGACGAACAAAATTAAAAACATTGTTGTTTTTCATCCCGTTTGCTCATTTTCCGATACCATTTGCGCATGTGCGAAATATATGGTTATCGAGTATTATACTGGTTGGCGATTTACAGGAGCCATGTTAGAATTTATGATACACAAGGAAAGGATATTGAGTAAGTGCACATGAGACAAAGTTTATACATATAAATGGTGGAACCAAGCAATGAAACAACGCTTTTATTATTGTTTTTCATCTTGTAGACACCATGATCCCTTCAAAAATGAGCTTAGCTCATACTTTATAGAAAGTTCAATATAGACCTACCAACGGCTTGAAAAATACCAATGCTAGATGTCGAACGACTCTAATTCTCATGGATGCTTGGTCCACAACAAACGTATACTAAACAGACAAAGTTCTCTGACAATCACTGTCATCTGTTGCATGACAAAAGCAACACTCTTAACCTATATAAGAACAATGAAAGGATATGGAATAATTTCACATGAAATAAAGTCTCTACAAATACATGTTATAACCAAGCAAATTTAAAAGAACAACGCTCTTGTTGTTCTTCATCTTGAAATCACCATGAACCTATTATTTATGTATAATACACCCTCTCTCTCACTCTCTCTGAGTTAGGAATACTAATTCTAAATCTCTGTAATCAACGTTCTGTAATATAATTTGTTGTAGACTTTAAATCTATGAAACGTTTTGTATTGTACCAATCATATTCCTCTACTTTCTGTTTTGTTTTCACGTTTCCTGGACGTAGCGCGAGAAAAACGTTTCTCCTCTATATAGAGAATGCTGTTCTCGGTCAATGATTGGTTGAAATTCAACTATGAGATCATTTTGTTTTGCTTTTTAAGACTTTACCATTGTGAAGCCGTAAAAAACGTAACCATGGTGAATAAAAGGATATGAAGTAAATGCACATGAGACAAAGTCTCTACGATTACATGGTAAAAAACAAGCAAAGGAAAAACGCATTTATTGTTGTTCTTCATCTTGAAGTCACCATGAGGCCTGCTGATATCACGCTTAAAGAACACGTTTACTTCAGATCAGCAGAAAAAAGGGTTATACGTTTGCCAGAAAACTTAAAATCATAAGAGAAACTCAATCCACAGCCTTATCTCGTGAGAAATGACAGTTCTACAATCTCGATCGTAAAATTTTCAAATATTTACAACGCTGGACAAGAATCGCGTTTACCAATTAAAAAAGATCTATAGTCTAGTGTTGAAATGTCGTTTCTCAATGAAAGATCTATATATCCCCCCTAAGGGCATTGTGCATACATCTTTGTCATATATTTAGCTCAGAGAATCATTATCTTTTTTACGGTACTTGTTTAGTACTCCGCATTGCATCTTTGATAAATGTTGGACCCTAGACAGTTTTTGATAAACTTAAATAAAAAAAAAAGCATAACAAGAAAGATAATCGATGAATATACGAGGCCAAGCCTAAAGATTTTAAATATTAAGAACATCTATATTTAACTATTTTTGGAAAATCACACATAAAATAAACAGTGTACTTTACCTAACAATTTTAAGAAACGGTTAAAATAAACTATATGCAACATAAATAAAAATAAACCAGGTATTTAACTTTAATAATAATTCAGAAATAGAAATGAACGTTTAACAAGAAATCGTAGTAATTTGTTTTTCATTCCGTTTATTTAAGTATTCATTTTCACAGTATTTGTTTATATATTTATTAAAGAAGTGGTGTTTGTACATATAGTGTTTAGCGGGGCTAATTTCCCGCCCCTACCCATTTTCTTAATTTATCATTCAGTTATGTTTTGTCACAAGTCTGGTACAAAAATATCTTTGTGTAAAAAAATTGTAATATTGTGTCCAGGTAAAATATCTCTGACGTTTGATGTATGTAAATATTTTTTACGATCACTTATCGAGAGACGTTGAGAAAGCTAGTAGGTCTAGTGAAAATTTCGTCATTTGATCAATTTAGGTTTTTTATTGCCTAAATTTCTCTATAATAATTCTATTTTGATGTTGTTGTGTATCACTTCAGACGTATATATTATTATTTTGTTTGCACAGTATCGTTAATTTTGTTTTCGATCCGACATCCTATAGGTTTGTGCGTTGGCAGTGGCTGACTTAGGGGGGCCCGGGCCCCCCTTAGGTCGGAAAATATTTAAAATTCCTAAGGGTTTTTAAAAAAAAATGGGTTCCGGGCCCCCTCTTTTGAAAAAAATATTGGTCGCCAATTAGCAGAAAGTCTGGATCCGCCACTGGTTGGCTATCTTTTCAGGCGTTTTTATTACTATTTTTTCTTGGTTAGCTGGTATTATGTTTTCGGATATAATCCGTACAACCTATGAGTATGAATTACAACCATTATTTTAAACGTTTAAGATCCATGACACAATATGAAATCAAAATTGACCACCATTTTTCCAATTTGTCCAATTATATTTCTAATGGTAAAGTTCCTAAGGGGCTTCAAATTAAGTTAACACCACAAACACCAGGTTTAAAATCTAACACATTCATTCGGCGTTGGGATAAAATTTTAAGTGACTGCTCTTTCCGACTTCTATATCTTTTACTAAATGACATTACCCATCAAAAGAAAACTGTAAGCCGTGAAGTCAAAGACTTATTAAACGATTGTGAAAATAATCTCCAACCTGAAGCTGTCTCTAACATTAAGTAACGTTTAGGCGAAATTACAGAAATAGAAACTAATAAATTACTTAAAAAGCAGAGGACAAAATTTAATACAGATGGAATTAAACCAACCAAGACAACTTTTCAGACAAACAGAAAGAAAACACGGTCACGGCGTTTTCGGCGAAAACATCAGTCAATTAAATCCAACGTTGTTGTCAATCTGTCTAGCACAAATTTGAGTACAGCCGAAACATCACTGCTGTCCAAAGGTTTGAATTTTTGCCCCAATCCTTTAAAAACCAATGTACATGAACTTGAAGAAGACCTTGATCAATTTGCCAGAAGACTACGAATCAAGGAATATTTTGATTCTAGAAAAGAAGAGAACGAAGAATCATCTGATGATGATTCTTATAGTAATGAAGCTGTCGAGATCCCTGAATTCACTAAAAAGAGCAGTTGGATTAATAAACCGAGCAAAAACACCAGACTCGAATCTGAAATAGATCTTATTAAATCAGATATTGGACAAACTGTAGACATGTTTGTACCTAAAACTGCCAATCTGTCAAAACAGGAACGATCAGCTCTGAAAAATCTCAAAGAAAGAAACGATATAGTTATAAAACCAGCAGACAAGGGTAGTGCAGTAGTCATCTTGAACAAGACAGATTATTTACAGGAAGCCGAAAGACAACTTTCCGACAATAGATTTTATGAAAAACTAGATTCTGACTCCACTTTTGATTCTGCTAAAAAGATAACCGAAAGCCTAGAGGCTATGCATGAACACGGGCACATTGACACTACTACCCTCAATTACCTTATTCCTGAAGATCCAAAACCTGGTCGCTTCTACCTTTTACCTAAAATCCACAAAGAAAACAACCCCGGCAGACCTATTGTTTCAGCTAATAGTCACCCGACAGAAAAGATAGCAGAGTTCGTTGATTTCCATCTCAGACCATTTGTGGAAGATCTCCCCTCACATATTCAAGATACTACTGACTACCTTTAAAAAATGGAACAACTAAACCTTCCAGAATACCATATTAGTCTCCATGGATGTAACTTCACTTTACACCAACATTCCACATGTGGATGGCATTGCAGCATGCAAAGAAGTTTGGGAAAAACATACAGTTAAAGAACCACCTACTGAATGTCTAGTGGAAATGCTCACATTGGTTCTTAAGCATAACAATTTCACCTTCAATGGAGAGCACTACCTTCAAGTAAATGGTACAGCTATGGGAACCAAGATGGCCCCATCTTATGCCAACATTTTTATGGGTAGTATTGAAAAAAAGCTGCTTTTAACCACACCTAAAAAGCCACTATCTTGGTTCCGATTTATTGACGATGTTGATATGAAATGGACACATACCGAGAAAGAACTAGACGAGTTTTTTTATTCATGCCAATTCTATTCACCCCTCTATCAAATTTACCCATGAAGTGTCAAAATCTAAAATATCCTTTCTTGACACTACCACCACAATCAAAGGGGGATTAATTTCCACGGACATATATTCAAAACCGACAGACAAACATCAATACTAGTATCTGTCTCCATCAAGTTGCCACCCTCAACACTATTTTAATAGCATACCATATAGCCAAGCCATCAGAGTAAAACGCATTTGTTCATCTGATAACACCACTAAACAAAGACTTGGGGACTTAAGGCACCATCTAAAATCAAGGGGGTACTCTGACAAAGTCATACGAAAAGGGTTCAATAGAGCATGCCAGGTCACCAGAGACGAACTCCTTCAATACAAGATAAGAAGGTAAATAAAAGAATTCCCTTGGTCATCACGTATCATCCTTCGCTGGCAAACGTTTCGAGCTTGGTCCGTCATCACTGGAAAGAAATCGAAAAATGCAAAAAAACTATCGAAAATGTTCCCTGAGCCTCCTATCATTGCTTTTAGACGACCAAAAAGCATTAAAGATACTTTGGTCCGAGCGAACCTTCCGCAAAACTCGTCACCACTTGGCCAATGCAAACCTTGTGATGACAGAAGGTGCAAGTGTTGTCAGCAAATGCAATAAACACAAACATTTAGTAGCAAAAAAACAGGTAAGGTATACAAGGTGTTCTGCAATGTTAATTGTAAGACACCTAATGTCGTATACCTCATTGACTGCCAGGTCTGTGGTCTACAGTATGTGGGTGAAAGTGTCCAACCGTTCAACAAAAGAATGAATGGACACCGCAGTGACCTCACCAAAAAACCATTTCTGCCTGTCAGTCAACATTTCAAATTACCTGGGCATTCTTTGGATGATTTTGCTAAACCCATTGCTAAACCCTAAACCCTAAACACTATACCCATTGCAACTTCCATTTTCAATTACAAACGGGTATTGCGTGACTTCAAAATTGACGACTTCAAAGGCAAATCACCTGATTGCGCTTGCTCCACTTCCCCCTTCAATTACAGTCCGGCTGGACACGTGATAACCGGTGACCTAAATATTATAGACAATATCAAACTAAGAGAGGTTTTTTCAAAAGGTCCCAAATTCCGTGAACCCCAGCATATCAACTGGAAGTACAACTTCAAAATTTTGATGGATGCAGTTGAGGACTATGCGAGGAAGTGGGCAAAGAAAGAGAAAGAAGATGTCGAGACGCTGTCCGACTGGATCAGGTCCATTAAGTCGTTAATTGTGAATCGTATTCGGCGTTTGAAAACATCAATGAAATCCAGAAATCCCAGTATATTTGAAGATCCCCTCGTTAGGAAAACTATGGACAACCTCCATGAAAATTACGTCATTGTCCCTGCAGACAAAGCTTCTAACAACATACTGTTCGTGTGTAAGAAACACTATCTTGACTGTCTGGTTAAAGAGATGGGAATTGACAGTTCATCAGGAAACCCTACTTATACTCCCACTACACTATCAAGGGAGGAGATTATAGAAAATCACAACTCTGTTTTAGCATCCTTTGGCATCAAAGCGGATGATGATAACAATCAGCTCCCCTACATCTACTGGGTCCCTAAACTTCATAAAAACCCATACAAACAGAGATTTATCGCGGGGTCTTCCAGATGCACCACTAAGCCACTTTCTAAGCTCCTTACCACTTTATTAACCGCAGTCAGAGATGGCCTAAAAAGTTACTGTGATAAAGTCTACTCAACAAGCGGCGTCAATCAGATCTGGATTCTAAAAAATTCTAAAGATCTTCTCGAACAGCTATCCTCTAGCAGTCTTACCCATTGCCACAGCATACAAACCTTTGATTTTTCTACTCTTTATACTACCCTGCCACACAATAAATTGAAAACAGTAATTTCGGATTTGATACATCAATGTTTCTGCACTAAAAACGGAGAACGCAGATACACTTATTTAGTAGTAGGGAAAGACAAAACATATTTTGTAAAGAACCACACTGAGTCAAACAAGAAGTACACTGAGAATGACGTAATCAAGATGTTGGAATTTTTAATAGATAATATTTTTGTCGAATTTGGAGGCCGTGTTTTTCAACAGACAATCGGGATTCCCATGGGAACTAACTGCGCGCCACTTTTAGCTGATCTCTTCCTTTTTTCGTATGAGGCGAAGTTTTTACAAGGGCTTACACAGAAAAAACAAAAACATTTAGCCCAGTCCTTCAATTTCAGCTTCCGCTACATAGACGATGTACTTTCTCTTAATAATCCAAAATTCAAGGAATATTTACACCAGATCTATCCCAATGAGCTTGAAATTAAAGAGACTACCGATACACCTACTTCAGCTTCGTATTTAGATCTTTTAATTTACATTGACGAAAATGGACGTTTGAAATCTAAGCTGTATGACAAACGTGATGATTTTAACTTCCCAATTGTGAACTTTCCCTTT